>CM027124.1:33347805-33559570 GCA_015476505.1 Urochloa ruziziensis
CCACGTCGAGTCCTCGGTCCTTGGTTTTGAGGCCCAAACCAAGGGAAACCGTCCACCGATGATTTTGTGGCCAAATCAGCAAACCCCGCGCGCAAACTTCGGTTGTTAGCCGCCACCTTGCGCCGGCTTCTCGTCCGCGTACGAGCTTCGGTCGTGAGCCGCTACCTCGCACCGGAACCACGTCCCCTTGCTCGTTCTTGCCAGCATGTGAACCGCACTTGATCCACCGGCCACCGGGTCCCTCGAACCAAGCCTACTTGTCTCTCCGCTCCTCGGAGGCCGCCATGGCTAAGACCTTTCGCGCCTGTTCTTCACCTGCACCAATGCAACCAAGCCGCATTCTACACCTGCAATACTTGAGCCAAGGGAAACGTCAATCCACACCACGTTGTCAATCACTCATCACACCAGGAAGCGACCATCCACCGGTCCTCGGACACACCGGGTCCTCAATCTCCCCTTGATGAGTGCATTGACAACACACACATAGTAACCATTGAGATGAAGAAAATAGAAAAGAAATCGAAAACAAGACTCGAGCAAGTGACTAAAAGCAAGAACAAGCTGAGAACCGAGTCACTCTGCAAGAGAAAGCTCCAGAAACGCCGACCCTTCAAGAAGAAGCGAAAGGGCTCAACACCATCGGCAAAAGAGCAAAAGCACAAAGCACAAATCACAAACTTCAAAACCTCCAACTCACTTTTCAGAACACTCAAGGCACTCCCCCTGCAAAGATGCAACTCCCCCTGAACAAGTGAACTTGTGCGTGCGAAAAACACTCAAAAATGGCTCAATTCCACAACACATGTGCTTCTCTTTTAGAAAATGCAATCTTGCACAAACTTTCAAAATCTTTCCAGAAAATTTTCCCTCTTCTTTTAGAAATGCTCAAGACATTCTCCCCCTTGTTGACAATGCATGAATCAAGATCAGAAAAACCCAAAGTTCAAAAACCGACGCTGAGGTGCACAAGTCGGCACTGCCGAGTTGCACAAACCGGCACTGCCGAGTATACACAGACAGCACAGCAAAAAAATGCAAAAATGCAACTACAAGCTTCTCAAATATACAATGAGCAATACAAAGTGCTACAGGTTAGAGAAGAGGCAAACAAGATAGTTCATCGTGTCACACGGGCATTGCCATCAAGAAGGTGAAGACATATATCCAATTGACAAAGCCATGAGCAAATTGTGGATTTTTATCAAAAATGTCACCGCATGAGCAAAGTCCTAACCATGGATTGTTTAAGCAAAAATAAACTTCATCTCACCAAAATCATGAAAGGACAAGCATTCTTGACAAAAGATCATCATAAACGCCCAAGTTCTACCTCATGTCATGTCAAAGCACGGAGCCATGTGTTCACTTCTCATGGGAGACTTCTCCGGCAAACAACATGCAACCGCTTAGCACCCATGTGTGCAAGTGTGTGCAATGGTGAAAGCATAGAGACATGAGCATAATTTTCTGCAAATATATCTTTTTCGCAACTTTCTTCTTTCATGCATAGACATCTCATTTTTCAAGTTTTTCAAGTTAAGCATGGTACATGAAATGTCTTTGCGACAGAAAGAAGCTTATGCTCCTCCACAAGATAAAGCATGGGCTAAACATTTAGAATGACAAAGGTCTTTGACCCAATTGAAAAGAATATCACACCCTAACATGATCTTAAGCCAGATATAGCCATTTCGGCTCAAACAAGACATGCAAAGGCATTTACTCATGGGTGAAGAAATTTAAGTTCAGTTTGTCATTTTAATTTCGAAAAGAGACTATCTCAAAAGAATATATATCAAAACCATCAAGAGCATAGCCATCCATACAATCAATCCCTAGCCAGCCTGCCTAAACTCTAAAATGTAGCAAGTTGTACCAATCACTGCATATAGGAGAAGCTTATCCTAAGATATGATACAAAAGATAAAATCAAGATACAAAGATGGTACACAAATATACATATGTTACAAGAGAAGCCTCCAAAACTCAGCTCAGTAAACTGTACACACACCAAGTTCTCCTCGCAAGCGGGTGAAGGTAACTTGGTCATGTGGCTTAGTGAAAATGTCTGCAAGCTGGTTTTGGGTAGAAACGTGGGCAAGCTCAATATCTCCTTTCTCTACATGATCTCTCAGAAAGTGGTACCTCACTTCTATGTGTTTGGTTTTGGAATGAAGCATGGGATTTTTGGCTACGCTTATGGCACTGGTGCTATCACAAAGAAGTGGAACATGGGACATGTCTAAGCCAAAATCTCTCAAGGTGTATGTGATCCAAAGCAACTGAGAACAACAGCTAGCAGCAGCAACATACTCGGCTTCAGTGGTGGATTGGGCTACGCTAGACTGCTTGCGAGAAGACCAAGACACAAGAGACGATCCAAGAAACTGACACTGACCAGAAGTAGACTTGCGATCAACACGACATCCAGCAAAATCCGCATCAGAGAAACCATGAAGTGCAAGAGTGGAATCGGCAGAATACCAAAGACCCAGCTCAGGAGTAAACTTGAGATACCTGAAAATCCTCTTGACGGCCTGACGATGTGAAGTCCTCGGTGAAGCCTGAAAACGAGCGCACAGACACACGCTGAACTGTATGTCCGGCCTCGTCGCCGTCAAGTAGAGAAGGGAGCCGATCATACTCCGGTACTCCTTCTGGTCCACTGGTTCGCCGTCCTCATCCGCATCCAAAGCTGTAGTCGTACTCATCGGCGTAGTCATCGGCTTGGAGTCGCTCATGTCGAATTTCTTGAGAATGTCCTTGGTGTACTTGCTTTGGTGCACAAATGTCCCATCCTTGGTTTGCTTGATCTGCAGCCCGAGAAAGAACTGCAACTCTCCCATCATCGACATCTCAAATTCCCTGCTCATATCGTCTGCAAACTTGGCAACAAGATCATGAGAAGAGCCACCAAAAATGATATCATCCACGTAAATCTGAACGATTAAAAGATCATTGCCATTTCTCAGCAAGAAGAGCGTCTTGTCAACCTTTCCCATCACAAACCCCTTACTAAGCAAGAACCCTCTCAACCTGCCATACCACGCTCTAGGTGCTTGCTTTAGGCCATATAAAGCTCGGTGGAGTTTGTACACTCGGTGTGGGTATCTCTCACTCTCAAAACCCGGGGGCTGCCTCACATACACTTCTTCCTCGATCACCCCATTCAAGAAGGCACTCTTCACGTCCATTTGGTACAATTTGAACCCTTTAGCAATTGCAAATGCTAGGAGGATCCGAATTGCCTCCAAACGGGCAACAGGAGCAAATGTCTCCTCATAATCTATCCCCTCCTGCTGCGAAAACCCCTGAGCAACCAACCTCGCTTTGTTTCTCACAATCTCACCACTCTCATCCCTCTTCTTCTTGAACACCCACTTGGTTCCTATGGGATGGCAATTTGGAGGTGGTTCTACTAACTTCCACACCTGATTTCTCTCAAAGTTTTCAAGCTCTTCATGCATGGCATTGACCCAATCAGAATCAGATAAAGCGTGTCCAACATTTTTAGGGCTCAAAAGACGCGACAAAAGCAGAATGAGCATAATGAGAGATGTTCTGTGACCTCGACCGTGTAGTGCGTTCATCCAAGTTCCCGATGATCTTCGAAGGTGGATGATCCCTCTGTACCAGCCGGGGAGCTTCTCGCCTCGAGATTGCCTCCCCCTCAACATCAGCTTCCACTTGAACTCGATCTGGAGCGCGACTCGACGAAGGTGTAGCAGAGGGGCCGTCGTCGAACGTCGTGGTAGTAGTGGAAGTAGAAGGTACACGATCTCCACACGGTGCATGAATCTCCTCATCGTCTTATCATCAAGCTGTTCTTCCTCAAAGATGGGCTGTCCCAAGTCATCATCACCTGCACACTCAAAAGCAGAAGAGCTACACGGAATGGTCTCGTCGAAGGTGACTTCGCAAGTCTCCATGATTTGGTTAGTCTCAAGATTGAGCACACGATATGCTCGAGAGTGATTAGCATAACCAAGAAAAATTCCATCCATCGAACGAGACTCAAACTTGTCCAAATTTCCTTTCTTCAAGATGAAACACTTGCAACCAAAAACCCGAAAGTGACTCACACGGGGGGAACGACCATGGAAAAGCTCATAGCAAGTTTTCTTCTTGAAAGCATGAAGGAAAATCCGATTTGAAACATAGCAAGCTGTGTTCACCGCTTCTGCCCAATACTTCCTAGGAGTCCTATGCTCATCTAGCATCGTCCTAGCCATCTCACAAAGTGTTCTATTCTTTCTCTCAACAACACCATTCTGACAAGCAACATATGGCGAAGAGTATTGATGTTCGAGACCAAGATCACGACAAAAGGCATCAAAACTGAGTGTTCTTAAATTCCGTACCATTGTCGCTACGTATAGCTCTCATGGCACCACCATTACTCTCGTTTTTCAACCTCAAAATCAGATCTCGAACAAAATCAAAAGTCTCATCCTACGACGCCAGAAAGAACACCCAAGCATACCGAGAAAAGTCATCAACAACCACAAGAACATACCACTTCCCACCAACTGAACGAACTCGAGCGGGGCCAACCAGATCCATGTGCAAAAGCTCCCCTGGACGCTCAGTCATAACATCTGTCAAAGGTGGGTGAGAAGCAGCAACCATTTTTCCATGCCTACAAGGTGCACAAACCAAATCTTTCTCGAACTTGAGCTTGGGCAATCCTCGGATAAGGTCAAGAGCACTCAAGCGTGTGAGTAAATCAAAGCTCACATGACCCAATCTCCTATGCCACTTCCAAAGCTCAGAAGAAGTACCAGCGATCAAACACCGTGAAGGACCAAAAGATCGAGAAAAATCAGCACGAAAAATCTGTCCCTCAGGAATGATCATACACACAAGGTCACCTCGAGAATCAAGAATTTTCGAATCACCACGTTTAAAGCGAACCTCATAACCCTCATCAAGAAGCTGAGAAACTGAGAGCAAATTGAAACCAAGATTCTTGACAAGAGCAACCCGCTTCAACATGAAAGTGTCGCTCACCTGAATAGCACCCTCTGACAACACTCTACCTCTACCCTTATCCCCGAAAGTGATGTACTGCCTGGACACCACGGGGGTGAGACTGGAGAACCACTTACCATTACCTGTCATATGTCTCGAACAGCCAGAATCCATCAACCAAAAGTTCTCCAAGCCTCCCATCTGCACAATCAAAAGCGAGAACGAGAATGAGCGAATGACTCGACACTGGGGTTAGCACAAAACGAGTCAAACCAGTGTCGGGCCATCTGCTCAAAAGAGGGGTTAGCAAAATCAACTCTACCACGTGAAACCCTCTCGTCTCTCACCATCGGACCTCTAGCACCACGCGGGGGAAAACGTGGCCTAGACTCTCTCCTAGCCTCAAAGCTACGGTCGAACCTCCCTGAACCAAACTGACCGCGAAACGGAGGCCGCCTAGCAAACTCACGAACAGCTGAAACACCACGACTAGCAACCACAGGAACTGTGCGCACAAAGGCGTCGCCTCTCGGCCAGGGTGAATGAGACACAGGCACACTACGAGAAGAGTAGTACCTGTCCCTGTTCCCCACCTCCTTCTCTCTTCTCACCTCCCTCTTCTTCCTCCAACAGAACTCCTCAAGGTGTCCATCCCTTCCACAATGCTCACAATGGAAGCGGACTGGCTTTGGCTTTGGGGTTTTTCTCGGCTGTGCCCTCTCTCTCGGCTGGTAAACCCCACTCCTCACAAAGGTCACTCTCCTCTGAAAGTTCTCTGACTTAGGTGGAAACTTGGGAGGATCTGGAGTGGTGTCAAGCTTGTTCAGCAGGTGGTTTGGTTTGGGTGTGAAGGTGTTCTTGAGAATGGCTTTTGGTGGGTTTGTGGGAATGTTTGCGGTGGAGCTCTCTGGATCTCTCTCTCTCACCACTACTCTCACCAACCTTCTCAGAACCAAGACCACAACCATCAGCTCTCTTGAAACTAGCAATCAACATCTTGAGCTGAGGCTCACGACCAGACAACCAACCCAAACACTGTCTTAGCTCATCATTCTCATCTTGCAATCTGTTCACACACTGTTCTAGCTCAACATTCTTCAATGCAACAACATCACAAGCAGAACAGGAATTTGCAATGGGTGATTTAAGTTGTGCTTCAAGTGAACTAATCATGGTGCGTGATTCAAGCAACTGAGCATGCAAAGCAGGACAAGAAGTACAAGCACCTAGCAAAGATGACCTAGACTTCAACTCAGCAAGCTCAACTCTAGCACCCTCTAGTTCATCCAAGCAAGTCATGTGTTTCTCCTTAAGCACAACAAGATCATCAATATGCACATCACAGAACGAGCATTCTACCTCATCAGACACAAGAGGAGCATCTTTCAAAACAGCAATCTCAGACTCAAGCGAAGCTGCTCTCTCCCTAGACTCGCAAAGCAAAGACTCAAACTCCATGGCCTTCTTTCCAGTCTCAGAAAGCAAAGTCTCAAGCTCAGCCACTCTATCCTTGGACTCTCCTAGCAAAGACCTAAACTCCCTCTTTTCCTTGTTGGTCTTTCTAAGCACATCATCACGGTTATCGACCAACTGCTCTAATCTAGCAATCTCCTGACGCAAAGAGGTGGGATCTGTCAATACCTCATCCTCGGAGTCGGAGTCGGAGTCGTCCTTGCTCTTCACGGAGTCGTGCGCCATGGTGCAGTAGTCGACGGCGGCGAAGGAGATGCCGTTGAAGTTGCGGTTCAAGCTCTTCTTCTCCTTGCGGTGGCCGCGGCCTTCATCTTCACTGCTTGAGCTTGACGAGGTGTTGGTGGAGGTTGTGTCGATGTCGCTCGCATCTGCCACCATCGCTCGAGATCTGTGCTTCTTGTGTCCACCGTGCTTGTTCTTGGATCTTCTCTCGTCCTTGTTCTTCTGCTTGGAGCAGGTACTCGTCCTTGGGACGGTGCTTGTGGTCGTCTCGCGGGCGGTGCTTGCAGTTGTAGTCGTTCTTGATCTCCTCGGGGCACTCGGCGATGAAGTGGCCCATCTTCCCGCATCTGTAGCACGTACTCCCGGCACGCCTCGAACCCTTGCGGTTCTGGTACATCCGCTCGAACCTCCTCGTGAGCAACGCGAGATCCTCCTCGCTCAGCACCTCATATTCTTCATCTGGAAGGGACACAAGAGAAGACAAAGCAAAGTGTCTAGGAGTGTTAGCATGTCCATATCCAGAGCCACCGACTAGAGCCAGACTATGGGGATCAGTCGGACTCTTAGCCTTGGCAAGCAACTGTCTGTCCACCTCGGAAGACTTCAACTTCGAGAAAAGCTCATCAACAGAAAGAGTCTCATAGTTTGCCGACTCCATGATCGCCTCAACCTTGGCACCCCACACGGATCTATCAAGTGCTTGCAGGAGCTTGATAGCTCGGTCATGATCCGAGTATGGGAGCACGGTAATGTTGGCTTTCATGTTGTTGACAATAGACGTGAAACGCTGAAACAAAGCATCAACCGACTCTCCAGGCAAATGAGCGAAATTCTCATACTCTCTCCTGTACATCGAGAAAAGCCTAGCCTTGACATGGCTATCACCACCGTGGGCTACCTTGAGCTTCTGCCAGATCTGGCTAGCTAGGTCCTCGCCCAAAACACGCTCAAACTCCTCGGCAGACAAAGCACGGAACAAGTAGTCAACAGCTCGGGCATTCGCCTCAAATCTATCCTTTGCATCCTGGGCATCTAAGTTGGTGGGATTGACATAGTTTTCATCTTTCGTCACATCCCACAGCAACTTTCCTTTGCCTCGCAAGAAAGCGCCCATACGCGCGACCCAGTTCGGGTAGTTCTTCCCATCGAAGTGCGGAGGCCCGGAACCCCGATCTTGGTACGCCATCTTTGGATCTTAGACTGGTTAGAGTCGCAAAGACCCGTAACCGGCTCTGATACCAATTGAAGGACCGAAACGGCGACCAGAGAGGGGGGAGTGAATGGGAGCCGATAAAACTTTCTTTTCCAAATCCGGCTTTTACCCCAAAATCACTTCCGGACTTCGTAACACAATCTTGCCAAGATCACGCAGCAACTGAGATGCTACTGACCCTAGGAACAAGAAACATGCAGCGGAAACACAGAAGGAATCCTCGATCCAAAAACTTCACCGAAACAGCCACTGGGTGTGTACTCGGCACTGCCGGTTTTCAGAATTCGGCACTGCCGGATACACAACACAAAAACACCCCTCGAGTCTATGTACTCGGCAGCGCCGGTTTTCACAACTCGGCAGTGCCGGGTACACGCAAACAGCACAGCCCCAAAAGTCAACTCGAGGATGGATCTCCCAAACGGCTTGAGCTCTTGAGGCGAGATTTTGGTCAGATGATCTAGACCTCCAGTGGAGTGTTTTCCCAAAAGATCTCGGCCTCTAACTCAGTACAACTCCCGGAAACTCAGATCTCGTGATGAACACCATGACATCAAGTTCATCCCGAAAATCTCAAATCCAAAGCGATTCTCGGCGCTTGGGGGCAAAGGATCACCAGCAAAAGAGGCACAAGGCACTCATACGTGAATCCCCCAAAGAAATCCGAGAGAAAACGCCCTAGAAAGAGAAGAACGAAAATTCCCCAAAAATAGCTCCGAAAATACCCACGAAAATAGAAAAGGGAGAAGGAGCTCGAGAAATCAAATCATGGCACAAAGATAAGCAGCACAAACTCCATCACATAACCATGAATTCACCTATACAAAACTAAGAAAGATTCGAAGTAGTTCTAGGTGGAGAGGATGAAGGGAAGGGGAAAACTAAACAAGCCAAATAAAAGATAACTAAAGAGATAATAGCCACCAGCCCTGAAGGGGCCTATTAGTAGTCCAAGTGGTGGTGTCCTAAAGACTAAACTACCCCTAAGTGATACATACCCCTCAGGGGCAAATTTGACATTTGATCTTCAGATATTTTCCGGCTCGGGCACCTTCCACTGCAAGCTAGCTTCCCTCCGACGCAAGCCTTGCAGTCACGCCGCGTGTCCTCCGGATCGAAGCTCCTCGACGCCGAGTTTTGGGCCGGCCCAGTCGGGTGCATGTACTCGGCACTGCCGAGTTGTTCAACTCGGCACTGCCTAGTACATGCAAACAGCCCAACAGCCCAACGGCCCATCTTCGCCACGTCGAGTCCTCGGTCCTTGGTTTTGAGGCCCAAACCAAGGGAAACCGTCCACCGATGATTTTGTGGCCAAATCACCAAACCCCGCGCGCAAACTTCGGTTGTTAGCCGCCACCTTGCGCCGGCTTCTCGTCCGCGTACGAGCTTCGGTCGTGAGCCGCTACCTCGCACCGGAACCACGTCCCCTTGCTCGTTCTTGCCAGCATGTGAACCGCACTTGATCCACCGGCCACCGGGTCCCTCGAACCAAGCCTACTTGTCTCTCCGCTCCTCGGAGGCCGCCATGGCTAAGACCTTTCGCGCCTGTTCTTCACCTGCACCAATGCAACCAAGCCGCATTCTACACCTGCAATACTTGAGCCAAGGGAAACGTCAATCCACACCACGTTGTCAATCACTCATCACACCAGGAAGCGACCATCCATCGGTCCTCGGACACACCGGGTCCTCACTGTCACTCGCGCAGACTCAGGTACCCGCAGATCAAAGATAAATATGATAACTTGCTGAAAGTAAGTTGTAAACTAGCGAAGTACTAAAGGCAAGAGACCGAGAACTTACTGAAGATAACTCTTGAATATATTCCTCGGGGGCGGAAATGTTGAGACGAGACCGAGAGAGAAATCCCAGACTCTCTCTACAAAACTCGGCTGTCACCCGAGCAACTCACCCACTCTCTCCCTACTCTACTCTAAAGATGAGAACTCAAACTCACTAAGCTACTCTTCTCTCCTTTGGATGATTTGATGGATGCCTTCTCAAGGTGAAGGAGAGTCCCTTTTATAGCTTCCAGGGGCGGTTGCAGGCGTCAGGTGTAAGCTAACACTCTGCTTAACTGCCATGCGAAGGGGGACAGGTGGCGGCCTCTGGGGGAGGCCGGCCGGCCTAGGCCAGGCCGATCGGCCTGGCCTTGCTGCCCCGTGGCACCGCCTTCTTCAGGGACGCTCTGGATTGCACCCTAAGGTCGGTAACGGTTGCGTTGGATTGAAGCTGTCCGAGAATCCAATGTTGGTGGGCCCTTCAATCCATGCAAATGTAGCTTAGGCCTTTCGGGTTCTTTAGATCAAACCGACGTTGATCGCACGTCTCATGATCATCTGAGTTGTGTTTGTGATCTTCTGGACTAAGGACGTGGCAAATGGCCACAGAAGGGGGCCGGCCGGCCTGGCTTTGTGTCAAACATGGCTCAGCTTTTGCTTGCTTGCTCCTGCACTCACAAATTATACAAAACTTGTGGAACTCATTAGAAATAATCAATTTTACTTTGTTATGAGCAAGATGAGCCTGAATTGTGACGGAATGTTGGTGGTGAAACCGTATCGTAACGACCACCAACACTCGTTTGAAGCCGGCCACACGTAAACCTTTCCGACGTGCATGAAGAACCCGACAGCTGCATGTGTATTAATTTCATAGTTAGTGTTAATGATTAGGGTTAACGATAAATTTGACTAGAATTTATTTATTTCACTTAGAATTATTTATTTGACGTAGAATATTTCTTTAACGTACAGTAATTATTTATTTGGCGTAGAATATTTCTTTAACGTACAGTGATTATTTATTTAACGTAGAATATTTATTTAACGTACAATAATTATTTATTTGACGTAGAATATTTCTTTAACGTACAATAATTATTTATTTGACGTAGAATATTTCTTTAGCATACAATACTTATTTATTTGACGTAGAATATTTCCTTAGCGTACAATACTTAGGATGAGGGAGCTAGAGGAAATCGTAGCCGCCCAGGGCGCACGGATACAGGATATGGAGGGAGAGATGGAACAGCGAATGAAGCTAGCACTTATTCAGATGACACAAGCTAGATGAACAGAAGATCCTGCTGCTTTGGTTACCCCTCCACAACAACGTAGCAGTCACGCTTCCATAGAGCTTCCGCCAGCTCAATCAGAACCGGCCCGTTACCCTGTGGATGAAATATCAGCGCACCGCTTGCGAGCTTCATTCAACGTTGAAGAACATATCAGTGGTGGTACGTATAATAACAATGACTTAAAGTTAGTTTACATATGTTGAACATTGTGTTATTAACTTTTCCGAATATATTAGGTTGCATACGGTATGGCTAGACCATTGGAAGAAGGACAAACAGTATACTCCAAGGAGATTCCATATGGCTACACACCAGTCGAGGTGGAACAAGTTGTCTCAGATTACAACGGCTTGCAGCTTGACATCCCCGGATGTGATGGGGAAACACTTCTTGGAGAGTGTTGTCACGGCATCATTCTATGGAGCAAGCATGACATCATCATACCTGGTGTGGAAGCAACAACCTCGACAGGTCCGCCAGGTCCACCGTCTCCGCATGAAGATGATCCTCCGGCACATGATCCTCCAGCAGATGATCCTCTAGCAGATGATCCTCCGGCTGATGATCCTCCGGCTGATGATCCTCCGGCAGAAGAAGATTGGTCTCCACCGGCGAGGCCAAAAAGGAATCCGCCCAGAAAGAAAACTACGCCAACAAGTCCTCCACCACCAACAAAGCGGCCAACTAAGCAAAAGAAAGTGCCGGCAAAGAAGAAATTAGCTTACGAGCTGACGCAAGAGGAACTTGACGAGGTAGTCGCCGCAGAAGTACACGCGCATTTTCACAAGAAGAAAGAGCCTGAGAAAGAGTTCGTGGTTGACCCGGTCAAGGCGGCGAGGTACTTACAAAATTTGACCAGGGCAGAACAGAAAAAAGCCGAAATATCTGACTACGACCGCTCATTAATAAAATCTTTTCAGAAAAGGAAGAGAGCTGAGCAGGCTGAGCGGTTGGCATCGCCTAAGTCTAAAGTGAAGACGGCATCGCCTAAGTCTAAAGTGAAGTCGGCATCGCCTAAGTCAAAAGTGAAGCCGGTATCGCCTAAGTCTAAAGTGAAGCCGGTAACGCATAAGTCGAAACGTTCTACTATTCCTCAGCTCGGCGAACAACCTCAGCAAGGATTGACATAGTTGCCAGATGCGCACGAACTGATGCTCCAACGTCAAATGGAAGAGACAGGTCTCAGTAGAGCGGTCCTCACTGACCAAGAATCCCCGCCCAAAGCTAAAGTGACTAAGTTGCATTTTGAGCTTCGCAAGTCTTTCGTCCCGCCAGATGATGTGAAAAAGCTACAAACAAAGATGTATTTATTCCATGGATGGTACATGGTTCAAGCGTCGAAAGGACGAGACATGTTCGGGTGTCGCGTGAAGGATGAAGATTTTTTCAATGGAGAAGAAACGAGTTGGTTGGAGTTCAAAGATATCTACGAAATCTACCAACGAGACGCCCTGGACATGTCTTTGATTCAAACCTGGGTTTTGTAAGTGATTTCTTCTAACAATTTCTTTATTGTTATATAAAAAACTCTATGAGTGACGACGCTACTTTATTGCTTATTATGTAGAATGCAGATTCAAAGATGTCGGAGGGAGCGTATTTTTGACGTTGGTTTCATGGACCCGTCAAAGGTAAACCAAGACATGATTTATAAAGATCCAGATGCGACATATCAGAACTTATTCAAGTATGTGGATAAGCAAAATTTTATGGACTCCATACTATTGCCATACCACTACGGGTGAGTGCTAACACTTATATTATCTCATTTTATTTTCTTAATTTCTTTAAATTATATCATTATGCTAAAACACTTATACATATGTATGTAGTTACCACTGGGTGCTCATAGTACTGAATCCTTGATAGAGGTGTGGTGAACGTCTTCGATTCGTTGAGGAAACCACAACAAGAGTATCAGGAAATCATTGACATGTTTACAAGGTCGTATATATAAGTAAATTTCAACAATTCAAATTTTTCTATATACTTACATTATTGACTTATTTTATTTGAACTCAAATTTGAAACTAACAACATCATTATATAATTGTAGGATGTGGAATGAGATTCGTGAAAATCACCCCGGTATTGGATATGAAAAGCTCGTATGGAATACTGAATTCCCGGTACGTATGCAATTTGTACATATACGTCTTTGCTAATCAACTTAAAAAAATTATCTTTAACTTAGTTTTCGCTAACAGTGTCATCAACAGGGGTCGGGCAATAATTTATGCGGATACTACGTTTGCGAGTACATGCATAGCTGGATTAAAAAAATATATACTAACCATGATATTATGGTACGCAATATCTATTTACAAGTTTCTAATTCAACTACCATTATTATACTTTAATTTTAATTGTTTGCAATTCGTAGATGATGTCCATCTATAGTAAAAGCCTAGAGCATCATAAGATCGACGCACTTACAGAACAACTCGTTGGATTTATTTGGGACGAGATCATCAATGTGAATGGAGAATTTCATTATGATGATGCGTGGGACAATATGGACACCTCAAATCTTGGTTCCTCCATCGCTGGTCCTAGATCCTCTGCTCGTCCCAGTTCATCATCAGCTCGTCCAAGTGCAGGATCGTAATTTATGGATACTAAGTTAGAAAACTTAACTCTTTTAGCACTATGAGATGATGTAACTCTTTTGGCACTAAGATATGTAACATATGTCTTTTTTATGCTTATACGAGCCTTATACAAATACTAGTGCAGTGTAGTACGACATCCGTATTAGAACAAATACGTAGGCGAAATACGTTGGCAAAATAGTATACAAACAAATAAATATGAAGGCTGGAAAAGGGAAAATTATATGGTCCCCCTTTAGCACCGGTTCTAGCCACAAACCGGTGCTAAAGGGGCTCGCGCAGGGGCCATGTGCGCGGCCCCTTTTAGCACCGGTTGGTTTCGAGACCCGGTGCTAAAGGGGACTTTAGCACCAGTAAATGACCCGGTGCTAAAGGTGCTAAAGGGGGTTTCCCAACCGGTACGGATGCCTCATTCTCTTCTAGTGCCAGCTTCCCATCAATGGCCCGCTGGCGGCGTTCCACACGACGCGGCCATGCGCTGGGGTCGGCGACGCCTGCAACGACTTCACCAAACGCAAATGTTATGTTTTGCCCAGGGGGGCACCTCTCGCCTGACGTTCCAGCGGCGGCCGGTGCATCGCGTTCGTGGGCAACGTGAACCGGGGCACCGTGGAGGCGCTGGACGACGTCACCGGCGGGCGAGACCTGTTCTGAGCTGGTGCTTGCTCAACCTGGAGCGGACAAGTTTGTTTGCTGTTCAAACTGGTCGGCGCATGCTCACTACCTGAGGCGCCTGGGTCGCTGGTGCTTGCTCAACCTGTTCTGAGCTGGTGCTTGCTCAACCTGGAGCGGACAAGTTTGTTTGCTGTTCAAACTGGTCGGCGCGTGCTCACTACCTGAGGCGCCTGGGTCGGCACGGGCCCGAAGCCGTGGACCCCGTCGCGCAGGCGGAGCACGCCGCGGGAGCGGAGGGGGACGCGCACGCAGGCGGAGAACATTGTGGCCGACGACGCGGAGGAGGAGGCGCAGCGCGGGCGAACGGAACCCGATCGACCGCACCCTCCCGGTTTTGAGCATATACGGCGGCATACTTTGCATTTGAGTCCGGCAGCCCAAAATGTTCTGTTAAGTCCCACCTGAAGTCCGTCCCCAATTTGCGACCGTCGGATCCTGCTTTGAGATGCGTGCGGGCAGACAACGTGGAGCCGTGGTGGGAGGCGTTCGCTGACGGCAGCGTGACGCGGTCCTGACGTGGCATTCTTCTCCTCCAGTCGTCGTCCGTCTCTCTTCTTC
Organism: Urochloa ruziziensis; assembly: GCA_015476505.1. NCBI lineage: Eukaryota > Viridiplantae > Streptophyta > Magnoliopsida > Poales > Poaceae > Urochloa > Urochloa ruziziensis. The sequence goes on from CM027124.1 coordinate 33,362,615, forward strand.
CTCCGGCCGCTGTTGGCCTCCTCTTCGTTCGCGCGCCGTCCCCAGTGGGTTGTGGGCGGGGTGGGCGGCGGCGCGTCGCTGCCGCTAGCGGCGGCTTAGGGTTAGGGTTTAGGTTATTGCGGGTGGGGGACTTCCATGGCCACCGCCGACGGGCGTTTGGTGGTTGGGGCGGCCGGCGCTGCAGGGGGGCGGCCTTATTGTTTGGTGTTGCCGGGGGCCTCGTGGCCGTTGGGATTAGTGGGATGGCCGGCGGGGTGGGGGGGGGGGGTTGACGGCGGTGAGGACAGGTGGCAATGTGTTGCCGGCCGGTGGCGGAGTCGCGGCGTGGCGTCAGGAGGACGGTGAAAGCAGGCCGAAGGAGGAAGGAGCTGACGTTAGAAGAGAAACAGGGGGGGCGACTATTTGCCGCAGCTGCGGCAGGACAACCAACGCCGCACACCGCTGCTGCCCAGTGCCTTTTTCCCTGCCTAGCGACAGTTGTGTCAGATTCGTGGACCCCACAAGAAGAGATTTTCTAAACAATTTATATCTCATGAACTAGTGATCAAAATCAAAATCCGATTTGACTATTAAGTTTCTTATCACGAAATCTTCAAAACTAGACCACACTTGGCTATGATTGGAATTAAAAAGAATTGGAACTTTTTTTAAAATAGGGGGAACAATTCGTCCGATTTTAACAACAGGAACAAATAATCTAACCTTGTGGAACAAAAATATCGTATAATAGGAACATAAATTTTAAACATGTGGAACAAATCATCTAGTGGAACAGAATATTATCATATGAAAGTTAAAAGTGAAACAAATCATGTAACTAGAGAAACAAAAATATCGTATAGAAGCAACATAAATGTTAACATGTGGAACAAAGCATCCAAACTAATGAAATAGAAGTTAAAGTGGAACAAAATGTTATACAGGAGAAAAAATATATATTAAGAAAAATAAACAGTGTAACTCATGCAACAAAACTATATACACGCAACAAAACATGAGTAAAACAGAAAAACAAGAGAAAAAATGAAAAAATCACGGTCATAAAAAAGAACAAAATAAAAAATAGAAAAGAGAGAAGAGAAAAGAGCAAAAACCAGCTAGAGAGAAAAAAACAACAAAGCCACACCCAACAGCCAACCAAAAAAACAGGAGAAAATAAATAAACTTACCCCACCGGTTGTGGGCTGGCCCACTGGAATGATGCACGCTGATTTCTTTTTCCGCATGTGATTAAGAGGCAACCTGCCGGCTGTGGTAATCGCATATATACCGCATATGCGGTGTATAGCGATTCCGGAAACAGGGGGAGGGACGGGGGGAGGGGGAGGGGGAGGGGGGCCCGGTTGGGGGTAAATCAAGTGTGGTTTACTAGATCCTCTTTGGCCCGGCAGCGGCCTGGCGCGGGTAACAATCCGCACAAGAGACGCGGACACCATAGCTTTTCGCGTTTTGCCCATTCACTGTCGCACAAGACGCGCGGACGCCATAGCTTTTCGTAGCCTGCAGCCTGCTCCCTATTGGTAAATTAATCTATTACTCAGTTCAAGAGTTTGATGTTGACGTTGTTCTTTACAATTTTTCATCAAGAAATGCATGAAATGACTTTTTTAGTCAGTAAAACACATCATCGATGGGGTCATAGAGTTCTAGTTCTTATTTGACGTAATCGATTAATTGTACTTGTTTCATTTTACCGCTCTTTTAATTTGTACTATCGGTATTGTTTTGAAGATATAAGAGCAACTCCAACAGACTAGCTAAACTCATTATGCTCGGTAAAAAAAGGAAAAGGATGCACAACAGCCGATCCAACAGCCTAGCCTTCTTCCTCGCTATTCTAAACTGCTCGCCAACCCGTCTTCTTCGCTCGTGATATTTCCCGAGCGCGCCTGGCTCGCCATCCTATCCTCCTCCCGCGCGAGCGGCTATTCCCGTGCCGATTTCGCCTCCCGTGCGCCCTACCGCCGGTGAGCGCCTCCCCCTCCTTGCTTTCCTCGATCCACGTTCGGGTCTCCGTTCAACCCTAGCCACCTGGGCTTGTGTCACCCCTGCACTCGCCTCTACTGCGCGCGCCCCTTGCAGCACCGCGTCCTGCGCGGCGCATCCCGCCGAGCTCGAGCCGCCGGCGGCCGCCGCTCCCCACAGAGTCGCCTTCTGTGTCGTGCGCTGTCGTCCGTCCTACGCCCTTGTGCTGCTCACCCATGCACCGCCGCTCGTGCCGCTGGCCCCTTCTGCATGCCTGCGCCATGAGAATCTCGCTACCCTGCCACCCGCATTGCTGCTCCTAGGGCCAGCCCGATTGATGAAGCCAACCGCTGGGATGGACAGAGGTTGAAGAAGCTATTTTGCGATTAGGTCCCTGAAGAACCACGTGACTAAATGAATGGTTTCTGTGTCTTGAAGGTTTTTCGAAGAAGCCCTCAGAAAGTTTACATTTCTCCTTCAAGACCTGCCGGAGGGTGATTTGAATATGGCTAATCTAGTTTTAAAGAATCTGTTGGTTTACCCCATCGTATTAGAAGGTTGTCCATTTTTTAGAGTGCTTGTAAAACTCTAAATATAGCTAGAATTATACCTAGGCTCTTGGAGTTGCTCTAAGAACATATTATTAATACTACTATCTTCTTTTTTTATTATATGAAAATATTTTAAATAAATGGCCTATAGCCTCCGGTTTGGTCAAGGGGGGCTGCCAATCTCGTGTCGCCATCCTCACCGCCAGCCGGGGAGCCCGCCGCGACCCCGACAAGTATCAGTAGCCTTTGCCGCCGGGACTGTCTTCTCCTCGTCGCTTCGCGCCGGCGCGCCCTTCTACCGCACGTACTTCAACGACAACTGTACCGAACGCCAAGGTCAAGCTGTTGCACGTGCCGTTAAAACGTGCGCGTGCGCATGGGTTCTCAGCGCATGGACGACAACGCTCATCGCTGAGACGTTGACACCACCCCGTCCGCGCCGGCGCGCCCACGTTGCCGTCGACGACATTTGTGGCTGGTCGTGTCGTGGCCTCAGTGTCGTCGTCGTGGCCTTACATGCGATGCGAGCGCGCGCCGCGGTCGTGCCATCTGCTACACGATCGAGAGTCAGAATCCCGCTCGCCGCCGTTTCTTTGCTTCAGCGAGTCAGCATCCCTCTCGCCGCCGTTTCTTTGCTTCAGCGAGTCAGCATCCCTCTCGCCGGCCAGGTCATGCTGCGCGTCGCTCGCGAGGCCTTCGTCACTAGAGAAGCCTAGCAAGCTTCTAATGCCTCCCGCTGGCGACAGCGACGCCCGGTTCCTCATCCTCGGGTGTCAGTGCGCCGAGGAACTCGACGACGCCCGGCTCCTCGTCCTCTGGTCGGCGTTCCAGTTCACGACGCCCTTGGGATGACTTCCCCGAACGCCAACGCGTCATGTTTCCCATGTGGAGCCTTGACGTTCCAGCGGCAGCCGGTGTATCGCGTTTAAGGGGCAATGTGAACCGGCGTACGACATTGCCGGCGGACACGTCGCGTTCTGACTGAGCTGCACTACTACACAAACCACTTTCTCAAACGGGCTATCACAACCGGTTTTGGCAAAACCGGTTGTGATAGGGCATCACAGCCGGTTTTTGGTTAGGTGGGGCAAGTATACGTCAAAACCGGCTGTGATGACCCCTATCACAACCGGTTTTTGTTAGAAACCGGCTGTGATAGTCGCCGGGCACATCACAGCCGGTTTTTCTTACAAACCGGCTGTGATGCCCCCTTTTACAGCTGGTTTTTCTTACAAACCGGTTATGATGTGCCTGTACAGTACAAAACCCTCTTTCCCTCCCCTCCCCTTCTTCTTCAACCCGACGCTCACCCCTCTCTCAACCCTTTTTCTCTCCATTTTCACCAAATTGCTCTCTAAAGGTTGGGGTTTTTTTGAAGAATCACTCCATCAACTTATTTTCAGGTGGGTAACTAACAACCATTTCAATTTTGAGCATGTTTCATCCACTACATTTTGAAATTTGGCATGAATTTGATGGAGGGGAATTTGTTCCATTTTAGAGAGCATTTATTGGCAAATTGCAATGGGGAAAGTGTGATTTGTTTGATGAATCACTCCATCAACTTATTTTGAGGTGGGTAACTAGCAACCATTTCAATTTTGAGCATGTTTTACCCACTAGATTTTGAAATTTGGCATGAATTTGATGTAGGGGCTCTCTTGTTCCATTTTAGAGGGGATTTCTTGTCAAATTTCAATGTAGAAAGTGGGATTTCTTTGAAGAATCACTCCATCAACTTAATTTGAGGTGGGTAACTAGCAACCATTTTAAATTTGAGCATGTTTCATCCACTAGATTTTGAATTTTGGCATTATTTGATGGAGGGGCTTTTGTTCCATTTTAGAGGGGATTTGTTGCCAACCTTTAATGTACAAAGTGGGATTTCTTTGAAGAATCACTCCATCAACTTAATTTGAGGTGGGTAACTAGCAACCATTTCAAATTTGAGCATGTTTCATCCACTAGATTTTGAATTTTGGCAAGAATTTTAGATGGACAACGATCGAGGCTGGATGTACAGGCCAGCGGCCAAAAGAGATGTCATATATATCAACGGCGTTGATTCATTTGTGAAGGTTGCGAAGGCTTACATCAACATGAGTGATGGATATGTGTATTGTCCATGCTATGACTGCAAAAATCAGAAACAGTTTCGTAACGTCGAGCAGATCCGGTATCATTTGTTGTCTAGGGGGTTCGTGCCAAACTACAAGATTTGGAATAAGCATGGTGAGGAAGGTGAGAATGAAACCACGCAGCAAACTACCCGAGAGAAGATTAGGAAAACAGTACATCATCAGGCCACACAGGCAGTGGAACTTGAAAATGAGCCAGAACCGGTCGAACAAACATATATGGAAACAGTATACCATCAGGCCATACAGGCAGTGGAACTTGAAAATGAGCCAGAACCGGTCGAACAAACATATATGGAAAACATCGATGAAACCTTCGCCGAGACATTAGCTGCAGATGATGTGGTTGATGGTCTTGACCAGATGATACGTGATGCGGAGTCAGAATGCTTGGATGCAAAGAATCTGAAAAAGCTCGAGCAGATGAGAAAGGATGCAAAGACTCCGTTGTACAGTGGTTGTAGCATGTCGAAACTTGAAGCTGACCTCTTGCTACTGGAGATGAAGGCAACAAATGGTGTGTCAGACACGGGCTTTGACATTTTGCTGAATATTCTGGAGAAGATGCTTCCCAGCCCTAATGGGTTGCCGAAGAACACATACCAGGCAAAGCAAATGATATGTCCGATTGGGCTAGAAGTACAAAAAATACATGCATGCCCAAATGATTGCATCTTATATCGTGGTGACTATAAAGAATTAGATGCATGCCCAGTGTGTGAAGCTTCAAGGTACAAGTCTGTATCAGCTATACATATGACATGTGATCGAAATAAAAGACCACCCGCCAAAGTCGTCTGGTACTTTCCCGTGATTCCTCGATTGAAGCGTTTATTTGCAAACCCAAAGACAGCAAAGCTTATGCGTTGGCATGAAGAAGAGCGTCTGAATGATGGAAAGCTTAGACATCCGGCTGACGGTTCACAGTGGAGGGCTATCAATTATCATTTCAAGAAGAAATTTGCCAGTGAAATAAGGAACGTAAGGTTCGGATTGAGTACTGATGGTATGAATCCTTTCATAATGGTTAGCAGCGAACATAGCACCTGGCCTGTCACTCTTTGCATATACAACCTTCCGCCTTGGTTTTGTATGAAGCGGACGTATATTATGATGCCTTTGCTGATCGAAAGGCCAAAGCAGCCATTAAATGAAATCGATGTGTACCTGGAGCCACTGGTGGATGATCTTGTGACTTTGTGAGATCATGGTGTCAATGTTTGGGATGAGTACAAGAAAGAACACTTCAAGTTGAAAGCATTGTTATTCGTAACAATCACGGACCTCCCCGGCCTTGGTACTGTATCTGGCCAGGCTACAAAGGGCTATAATGCTTGTGTGGTTTGCGTCGACGAGACCGACGCTAGATGGTTAAATAATAGCAAGAAGATGGTCTACATGGGCCATCGTAGGTTCCTTCGCAGAGATCACCCATATCGGCGGAAGCCCTGGTACAAGTAGAAAGTCATACAAGACATTACTTTCCGGACTACAGTTTCTTCAAGCTCAAAGCACTAGAGATGAATGAGACAAACGTGACACAGATGCCTAAAAGGATTTTCCCTGCTTATGAATCAGAATACGTAAGTTAACTCTGATGCATATGTTATTTTTTCCTTAATTTTTTACTAAAATGTCAAATTTAACTCTTAATTTTATATGTTTAACGTATAGGATGACTTGTATAATGGATTCCTGCACACAGAGAATGGTCACAATTGGGCTACTCATTCATATCGCCACATTCATATCGAGTAAATGGTGGTTTTCAAGCATGTGTAACCTTGACTTCACCAGAAGTGCCTTCGATGACAATATATGGTGAGACATTGGATGCGAATTATAAGGCAAAGGATAGTGCATTAATATATGCACTAGATTATGTGGATCGTTATCTTAATATAAACATTATTGATGTAAACTATCCTACCTATCTCATGAGGGTTTGTGGCGTACAGGGGTAGCTAGACTATTGTATTATGGTGTTGTAAGGACTTAGTAATGCGTGTTGTGCTATCAGTGTGATATTGTAAGAAAACCGGTTGTGATATTGTGTTATGGTTTTGTAAGAATTTAATAATGTGTGTGATTGTGTAAGACTTGAATTATGGTGATGCAGGGGTAGCTAGACTACTGTATTATGGTGATGTAAGATTTGAATAAAGTGTAAGACCATGTTTAGCTTAGTGCAGTAGTACCAATTTTTCTAGCTTTATTCTATGAATTAATTTTTTTTCTTTGTGAGAAATAAAAATACATCACAAACGGTTCTTAGTAAATAATTTGAAAAAAGAGAAAGCACCAAACATGGTCCTCTTTGCGGTTAATAACTTTGAAATTAGAGATTCAAATTTTTGCACTACATCAAAACTAGCGATCGTTACTAAAGCAATAGACGTGTCTCGTTATTCCAAACTACTTAGGCTCAGTGTGTATTTTGCACACACTCAAACATTTTTGAAATTGTTCATACAATATACATATTTTTAATATGTGATATACACTAATTTAGCCTAGTGTAGGAGTCTCAAATTTTTTCGAGACTTATTCTATTTTCTATGAATTAAATGATTCTTCGGCTGTGAAAATGGAAAAATATATCACAAATGGTTTTTGTTTAAAACCGTTTGTGATGCCACCATCACAACCGGTTTTAAACAAAAACCGGTTGTGATGCCACCATCACAACCGGTTTTTCTATAAAACCGGTTGTGATGCCTATAAATAGGCCCGCGCGCGCCCGCCCGTTCCAATTTTTTCCAGTCACGCTCTGCTCGCCGTCCCCGACGCCGTGCCGCCGCCGCCCCCGACGCCGCGCCGCAGCCCCCGCCCCTGCCCCCGCCCCCGCGCACTTCTCCACTGCAACGCCGCGCTCCACCCCGACGCCGCGCACGCCGCGCTCCACCACGACGCCGCGCTCCACCCCGACGCGCCGCCGCTCTATACCCAAGGTGAGCTCCACCCCCTCAGCCACTGCACATGAGGTGTTCGATGAAATGTCTCGAAGCAGCTGATACAAGATTTCGTGTATAAATCTTGCAAACTTCATGTATAAAAGTTGTAGCTGGTATATAGGAGATCAACTTTTGCTAAATGAGCTAGGATCCAAATTGTCAACCAAAGGCCAAATTAGAATTGAGTAGTTTTGGTTAAGTCTGAAATTTGAGTTATTTGGCTGACTTTGGGCTCGAGTTTAAAATAGGTTTCTTTTGAAAACCTAAGGTCGTAGATGATTTTTCAATAGTCCAAACTACCAATAGTTGAACCATGATGTTGTTTGGGTTGGGTGTTGATCTAAATAGAAAGTTATTGAATTCTAAAGATAGCTAACTGCTGCTGTCAACCAACACTTAGCCGAATTCTGAAGTTCCAAAAAACAGGGGATTGACTGGATTTTGACCACGATTTTGAACAAGTAAATTATGTTTTTTTTCAAAGTCAACATGCCTAGATGAAATTACATACTTAAAGTGTTATTTTCATGTTGGTCAAAAATTATTTGCTTAAGTGTTTTTAGTTTTAATTAAGCTCCTAAAATGGTTAAATTGAAGAGGCTTGACTTGTTCAATTTTTTTGGTTTTTGCTACAAATCTTGAAACGGTCCGTAGGGATACCATTAATATATGCAGGGGATAGTTTATAAATCAGAATCTTAGTTTGTATTCACTTTATGTAAGGAAAATGCGTCATTTCACACGGTTGAGAGCCCGTTTTGGGAAACACGACGCGAATGAAGCGGAGAATGCTGGTGCTCACCAGGATGGCGGAGATGATGGTGCTAACCGCGAAGGAAGCCCTTCCGCGTACCTCAACCTAGACTTTTGTGCTGAGGAGGTAGCTCTTTTGCACACACCTTTGCTATAATTAGTTTGGTGACAAATTGATCTCATTAGTTTTGATCTCTGCACGTAGGAGCATGTTGGAAACAGGTCAGAGGTGACCGAAACATCAGAAAAACCTAAGGGCAAGCGAGGCCGAAGCAAGATGCCTCAAGGGCGAACTGTAATAAACGCAGTCGATGCATCCGGAGAGCCAGTAGATCCTATTACGGTCCAGGGGCCTTACAAAACGGCCATCGAAAATATAGTGAGGGACAATGTTCCGATAAAATATCAGAGCTGGAACGGAAAGGAGGATCCGAACCTTTGAGTGCCAGACCAGATCAAGGAGTTCTATTTGGAGAAGTTGTTGGAGAGCTTTAGCTTCCCATGTGACTCGGCACGGGAAATAGCGAAGAAAAAGGTCTTGAAGACAATGGGTGAGGGATTTAAGCAATTTAGGTGTGTACTATATAAGCATGTCAAGGCGGGAACCGAGCCAGACTGGGATCAATACCCAAGTCAAAGGGCTTACTGGGCTGACTTTCTTGCATACAAGTGTAGCACTAAGGCCAAAGAAATGAGCCAGCGGAACACTGAAAATGCACTGAGTAACCCCCTCCATCATAACTTGGGAACTCGTGGGATCGTGCGCAAGTTACCACAATGGGACGCAGAGTTTCAAGAGATGGAAAAGAATGGTGTCGTGCCCGAGACCGTAGGATGGGAGATGCGTTCTTTGATATTTGCTCTCTCCCATGGGAGTAGTCACGGTCCTGATGGAAAGCTTGTGAGCAAAGATGAACGTGCCAAACATCTGGTGAAACGGATCCAAGAAGTACGTGAGGAGGTTGCCTCAGGTGCTTTTGTTCTAGATAGGGAGAATGACGTGCTGAGCCGAGCCTTCGGAACCAAAGAGCATCCTGGCCGTGTACGAGGAATGGGCTAGTTCCGTGGGAGCTTGGCTTCGCTGAATATTCTGACTCGTACCGAAGGCAGTAGTTGAAGATCTTATGCAGAAAGTTCGTGATGAAATGGATGCTTCTCAAGCAAAGTTGCGTGAGACGATTCGCGAGGAGATTCGTGGAGAGTTGCTTGAGCAAAGCCAGAGCCAGCGTCCTCTTGTTGTAGCTCAAGATGGCTGCGACATTCTCGCTAGCCCAGTTGTGCTGCCTCGAAGCAGTTGCGGGAGTAACGCGCATCCCCCCGTAGAAGACCCCAATAACAGATTCCCGGTGGATGAGATCACTGAACCAAAGGCTTGTAAGTTATATGTGATGTCGGGGTTTATCAAGACCAAGGTGGCCATAGGTCTAGCTCAGCCTACCCGAGAGAAAGAGGTTTTGCATTGTCGAGAACTGCCGACCGGTTTTGCAAGAGTGACACTTGACGCACTTGTCAAGAAGAAATACGGCATAGTTGAGTTGGAAATTGCAGGGCAGGATGACAAGGTTAAGCTCAAGGATAACCTTGGGTGCTTTGTGGCGTGGCGGAAGCGCTACATATCCTCTACTGATTCGGATTCGAAAGGGTCGTCAGACGAGAACAGTTTTCCACCAGAGGGTACCAAGTCAGCCTAGCCCTCAAATAGATCAGAGTCCGCCTCGGAATGAACCAAGTCCACCTCCAAGGAAAGAAACCCCCCCAAGGGAACCAACTCCTCCTCGCAGGCCGGCTACGAGGTCCTTGCTAATGCATTCACTGAAAGTCCGGTGAGGACCAGATCATCGCAGAAGCGGCGAGCATCCAACTCAAGCCTGCCTCCGCTAAAAGAGAAGAAAAAAGCGGTGAGTGGAAGCATAACATCCCTCCTCCCTGATAAGGACGAGCCGACACTAGGCAAACAGGCGGTTGAGCACTTTCACAAGTTGTGCTTGGTTAAGCAAACGGGGAATAACAAACCGCCAAAGACAGACTTTGAGCGAATCACTGCTAAGAAGTCAATGTTGGAATTTAGCAAGCTGAAGCACCAAGATAACCTTGATCAGGAGAAATCACTTAAAGCTCAATTTTGCAAGGAAGGTGGCATGACTGAGGAAGACTTGGACAATATAGCGAATGAAGATGGTTACCTCGTCACTGCTCTAACAAAATTAGCTTGGACGTTTGAGCACGGGAAAGACCTAGTTTGCCCAGAAGAATTGGCTGGCCTACCGATGAAGATGAGTGATTGGTACAAACGTCAATCCGGCATTTACTTTGGAGTGAGGTACCCAAAGGAATTCTTTGGCCAAATAATTGAAGGCAGTCCTTGTCACGACAGGTACCTCGAATACAAGTCTCTATTTGAGTTGTACCAGCAAGATGCTCTCGACGTCAACATCCTCTTCCTGTGGTGCTTGTAAGTATTCTCTTCTGATGTACATTCTGTTCACTTCTTTTGCTCAACACAATGCATTTTACAACTAGATCTTTTTTAGGATGGAGTCCCACTTGTTAAAAGAGCGTGGGATTAAAGACATAGCCTTCTTGGACCCTGTTGTAGTAAATGAGAAGAATTTTGCAAATGTTGATACCATGCATTATTTGTACAATGCTTTTTGCCTTCTTAAAATGAAGGAAAGCATACTTCTACCGTACGACTTCCTGTAAGTGTGTTCCTAGTTACATTCCATCTCTCCTTTATCTAACCGTTGTTAGTTACGCGGCAAAAATGATCATGTTCCACCCTTTGGTTTACAGCAACCATTATGTTCTCTTGGATATTTGCATTCTTCAAAGTTCCATCAAGGTTTATGACTCAAAAGATAGGCCTCTTCGTATGATCGATCCACTCATTCAAGTACTAAACAAGTAAGTATAGACAAATCACTCTTTTGGATCAAAATTGATTGCATCTGCCTAATCACATTCACTGCGAAAATGTCCTGTAGGGCTTTCAAAATGTATTGCAAGAAAAAGGAAAACAAAGGGTTGCATAGACCCTTCGTCACAGATAAATTCATTGTATCATCTACAAAGTGGATTAAAAAGCAGCCGATGGGAAACAATCACTGCGGGTACTATGTCATGCACTACATCCACTGCTACACTGGTGATGACTTTAGCGCTCTAGAGAGACAGGTTTGTGGGAGTTTACCGCTTTACGTGAACATAACTAGGGTTCGTATCGTCTTTTACTTTCTCAATAGTTTTAGCCATATATGTTAATGCATTTTTGATTCACTAACTCATGTTCTTGCTTCACTACTCATGTGCTTGCTTCACTCTCACTCATGTTGCAGGAAGCCGAGGTTGGTGCGTCCGAGATGATTGCGACCGAGATAATTGCACTTTCAGAACAGCTTGAACATGTTATATCCGAAGATGGAGAATACAACATTATGAAGCCGTGAGACTAGATGGAACTTGTAATATATTTGACATGCACTCGTAGCGTAGCGGAACTTGATATGCATCTATTGAACTTGATGTGTATGAACTTAATGTAATAACGTTTAGATGGTTTCGTTGAAATGTTATATTTGGATGCATCGTGCTTTATATGTGGGTTCTGAATATGTGATTGATATTTGTGGAATATTTGATATATGCGAAATATATTTGATATATGAAAAAATTAAAAAAAAAGATCACAGCCGGTTCTAGGCTATGGCCGGTTCTAGACAAAAACCGGTTGTGATCACCCCACTATCACAGCCGGTTCTAGACAAAAACCGGTTGTGATGGGTGATCATTGTTGGTATTTCTTATGACCTACAGATAAATCCGCAAGCGTACGGATACCGATGTAGCTTTCACCCGGGAGTATTCCAGAGTGTCGATTTCCACGGGGAACGTGAAGTGTACTAATCCTTAATTAGTTCGTCCGAAGGGATAAATGTGGATTTGGACGACGATGAAGAGAAGAGGTAAATGGGACGAGGGTAGAGAGGGTACTTGTGTAGCAACAATGGTTATTCCTCTGATCAAGCAACACTGACTTACTCACGATAGTTAACTTCGGGCGCCTGAGACACCACCACTCACAGAAAGGGATGAGAAGGGGAGTGGTACCGCCTACCCCTAAGTCCTACAGACCAGAACTAACGTGGTGGATTACGTCGGCTGGACAGGGCTGTCACCACCTGCCGGCTACCACAGCTATTCCGTTGAACTGGGTGCAAACCAAGGTAACGACTAGTCTAGGCACCGCGCCTACACTAATAATTACTACTTCACTCGACGTCAGAGCAAAGCACCCACTACTAAGTAGTGAATGAGGAACCAGGAAACAAAGTAAGTAAGAGTTAATACTTAATTAATCAGAGGGAACCAGAGTTACCAGACAAGACCCGGATGTAGTCACTCGAAGATGAACTACATCCGCCGAGGTACAAAGTAGAGGAAGAGCGGACACCTCCGGCTCTTCCCCCAGACTCTCACCTCGCCTCTCTCCCTATTTTCTAAGGCTAGGAGCAGCAGCGCTTCGCCTTGGAGCTTCTTCTCTTGTATTTCGACGTGTCTTCTCAAGGTGAGTGGGGTGTCCTTTTATAGGCTCCAAGGGCGGTTCCTGGTGTCATCATCAAGCTAGCCTCCTGCTTAACATCCACACGAAGGGGGAAGCGTAGAAGTCACGGTAGCAGGCCGGTCGGCCTCATCTAGGCCGGCCGGCCTGGCTCTGGTGCCAAGTGGCACCGACCTTTGCAGGGACGGCTTGGATGATGTCCTGAATTCAGTGACAGTTGCGTTCGGTTGAAGCTGTCCAAGAATCCTAGGTTGTGGGCCCTTCAATCCATGTTTATCCCACCCTAGGCCTTCCGGGTCCTTTGATCAAACCAACATCATATGCACGGCTCCTGGTCATCTTTGATACATTAGTAAACTTGTGGATCAGTGCCGTGGCCAGAGGAGGGGAAAGGGGGCCGGTCGGCCTGGCCTAGGCCGGCCGGCCTGGCTCTGTGCCCAAATTGTTCCTTCTTTTCCCCATCTGCTCCTTCACTCACAAATTGTACAAAACTTGTGGAACTCATTAGAAATAATCAAATTCACATTGGCATGAGCAAGATGAGCCTGTAATATCGTGGAATGTTGACGGTAAAATCGTATAATAATGGCCGTCAACACACCCCCACACTTAGACCATTGCTCGTCCTCGAGCGAGGAGTAGGGACTAAGATGAGACATGACATCCAAGGAAATGGAACAAGCATACGAAATATTCCAAGTCATACCTTGTACTTGTGAATTTTGAAGTGTCTATCATGCTATCTTGGGTAGTTGAGGATTGGAACGATCATGAATCAAGTCACTCCAACTCTATGTGTCAAGTAGCTTGGGATTTTCTAACCAAATTTTCAAAAACAAACCTTTGCATTGCTCCTCTTTTGATTCTCTCAGATCTCTCAATGTATATATATCCTCACCAAGGCATTAACTTGTCTTTCTTCATCCTACTTCTAATGATGGCTATATGTGGAGCTCAGGGTAGGCTATGGAGATAAGGCATACTTGCATCACATGTATTGCAAAGTCAAAGAGTGGATCCAAGAGAAATCAAATCATACAATCAGATCAAGATGTGCACGTGTATGGTTATGATGGATGGTGGATGCAATTTAGTGCTCCTGTTTGCATGGTCTCTCTCCTTTATAAAAAATCATTTGAGAACATGGCTATCAGATTTTTTTCTTTCTTTCTTGGACCTTCATGTGTCCAACCTCTTTTTTTTCTCTCTTTTTTTTCTTTTTTTTTGTGGACCTTCATGTGTCCATTTTTTTCGATAGCCATGTCTCTTTTGTAACAATAGCTGAGGAGTGAGACTTACACGTACATGATGGAGCATTTATTTTGTGGAATGGATGGATGAGTGAAACAATGCTAACTTCCAGTGTAAAAGTAGAGCAATGGGGGATAAACGTGTACGTGATCTTGATCATGAAAGCATGAAAAGAATTCTCATAAGGGTCGCAACAATTTGACAAAGCTCAATGCAATGACAAGTAGCATATGTGTACAAGGTTTTCAAGATAACTCAACATATGGCTTCGGTAGGACTTTGGCATATCAAAGAGGAGCTTTGCAAAGGGTTTTCAAATTTTCAAAATAAATTTCCCAAGCACTCAAACATTAAGAGTGAAGATCATATCATCAAACCATATCTCAAACATCAACTACTTAGAGGAACATGGGGTCCTAAAGATTTTTTTTCTCACAAGCATCAAGGTCATAGCAAGGAATAAAACATATGCAAGCCAACCATGAAAGCATGGAGGGTAGGCATAGCACCCAGGTTTATTTTATCCTGAGATTGATTTAAGTGATAGGAATTGAAATTCAATCAAACTCATGAATTAAGGAGCAGGAGGTGGAGTGCGCATACCATCGTTTTTTTTTCTTGTCATGTTAGCGCAGTCGATGTTGTGCGACACCTTCGTGGGGGACCTCGAATGTGTATGTTGATGATGAGCTTGAGAGATCTCCCCCACACTTGTTCTTGTGCTGGTACTGTTATTCAAAACCAAAAGATGGAAACAAAAAGAGGGGCTCTTCTGGTTCAAGAACCAGGGAGCCTTTATTCGAATTCAAAAAATATGATTCTCTTTTTTTTTATAGAGCAAGATGCAGGAACTAGCACCAATTTCAAACCAAGATAAGTTTGGTAAAAGAGAAACTTACTTGGGATACTCACATGCCTCCCCCACACTTGGAATTTGCATTGTTGTGCAACACAACCCATGTGTGTGGAGTTCAAGTTTCCTTTCGTAATCATTCTCTCAATAAAACTTACAACGGTATTGTAATTGATGTAGCTCTCATGTTCTAAGGTGTTCATCGTTCTTCTTGATCTTCGCCTGAAATGGTTAGAGAGCAAAAATACCCGAAGGACAACTTTATCATAGAGACATGATCTTGCTATTTATTCAAAAGGGAAATAAATACTAATTATCCGGGCTATCTCCCGGCAGTGCTTTCTTTATGGTCATAAGCTTGACCTTGGGACATTCTCTTGCAGCTACCAGCGATGATGTCGTTCCCGTCCCATCACCAAGTATCGATGTGTCATGAAGCTTTTAGCTGCAAGGTTAGGGCAACAGAGCAACCACGAAATTTGCAATGCTTATGGTAAACATATGCATCTACAACCAACCTTCTAAATGCTTTGTAGAAGAGGACCTTGAGGTGGTTGTAGTCCTCGTGTTTGCTCGGGGCACCGGGCGTGGCTAACTTTGGAGAGGCAGTGAACGAGCATGGTCTATGTACGACTTCAAGAATAAAACTTCCATGCTCATCCAAGAGATTATTTTCCTTGGACTCCAAAGTTAGTGCTTTACAATCTTCCATGGCCCACGGGTTCACTATCTCAAGAGATTCATCGTGGAAGCTTGATGTTGCTTTTCGATCATGGTCGGAAACAACGTAGTAAGGGCCAGTGGGAAGAGGCTCAAACTCGTTCGAGAGTGATGATGATCGTTCCTCTTCACAAAAGTGAAGGGTCTCTTCCGACTCGTAATATTTGAGAGCAGAGACCGCAACCTCAAAGAGAACAGGCTCGGATGATGTGAACGGAGATCCATGCATCATACTCTCGAACGGGTTTAGCTTAGGAAGAGGCTTCGCCATAGGTTTTGCTAGACAAGTGGTAGTGGTGGCGAAGGCAGCTTCCCTAAGCTTTTCATCTAGGCTCCCTCGAGGTTTATCAAGGAGTTCTCGAACTGGGCAACCTAGGAGTAGATCAAGATCAAGTATATCAAAAATGTGAAAGTCTAGGCTCACCTCGATCTTGCCTATCATGAGTGGCATGGCACATGCAACCCCCCGACATTCAAGGATGTGTCCAAAGGGATAACTACTGAGGAGCTTGTCGGACGGCCTTAGCGAGACATTGCCCAGTAGAGTGTACGCTAAGTGCCATGGCATCACATTAATCTCCATGATGGGGTTAAGATGGGCTTCTACGGTTATTCCCCTTATAGAACAAGGAAGGATCGTAGAGGGAGAACTAATCCAAATTTCTTCGGAATAGCATCTCGCTCCACACAACCACTCCTGATTCATAGCCTCCTTAAGGGATGTTTCACTAGGAGGATCGGGAGGCAAGGGAGGTATCGTAGGCCTGTGAAAAGGATCTGTCAGAGAATTTTTAGAGTGATGCATTTGGACAGAATAGAGCTCCTCTCGAGAATGCTGGTCAATGTAGTCGGTGGCTTGGACCTTAGTAATTGTGTGCCTTTCAACCACGGGAAGTTTCGAGCTGTCCCCGTACTCCAGGAATAGCTCATCATGGAAATCGTAGGGGAAGGCACAACGAGAGTCATGTAGGTCCAGATCATATGCTGGAGTTGGTTCAGGGAGAGTTTCAGAGAGATGTGCTACGACTGGTGTGGATTCTTGTGATGTTTTCACATCTTCCGACGTGGATGTCTCTTCTATGGCCTCCTCCAGAATTTCTTCCGGGAAATCATCATAGATCCCAGTGTAAGGGGTGTTTTCTAGAATTTTGTCTAGAATGGCCCTTCCCTCACTAGGTGTCAAATGAATGAAAGATCCTCCTGAGGACGAATCTAGAAATTCGGCTGATTTGATTTTGAGGCCTCTTCTAAAATGTATTAGAAGGACGGGTTCGGAGATCCCTAGATCAGGTCCTGTGGCCATAAGATAAGTAAATCGAGCCCAAGCGGCCCCTAGTGATTCTCCTTCCCTTTGTTTGAAGGTAAGGATCTCGATTCAAAGGTCCGTGACCCGAGATTCAGGGAAGAAGGTTAAGCAGAATTTATCTCGTAGTGTCTCCCAACTTCCCTTCACTCTCCCACGATAGCGATCACACCATATCTTTGCTCGACCCATCAAAGAGAAGGGAAACACCTTCCATTTCAGAGTTTGTTGGGCCATCCCCGTAATCACGAGACATGAGCAAATTTGCTCAAATTCACGTAAGTGAACATAAGGATTTTCCCCTTCAGTTCCAGAAAATGGATTCTCTCTGATCTTGGCTATGAATTTTGTGTGTATTCCGTAGCCAGAGCTTTTTATGGGGTGAGATGATGATGGTGGCTCCAGATCTTCAGCTTTTGGAGCTGAGAATTGATATAAGGTAGGAGTGGAATTCATAATGGTAGGTGGATGATATGTGGAAGAACTAGGTTCGGGATAAGAACAGCTACCGTTCCCCGGCAACGGCGCCAGAAAGCTTGTTGGTATTTCTTATGACCTACAGATAAATCCGCAAGCGTACGGATACCGATGTAGCTTTCACCCGGGAGTATTCCAGAGTATCGATTTCCACGGGGAACGTGAAGTGTACTAATCCTTAATTAGTTCGTCCGAAGGGATAAATGTGGATTTGGACGACGACAAAGAGAAGAGGTAAATGGGACGAGGGTAGAGAGGGTACTTGTGTAGCAACAATGGTTATTCCTCTGATCAAGCAACACTGACTTACTCACGATAGTTTACTTCGGGCGCCTGAGACACCACCACTCACAGAAAGGGATGAGAAGGGGAGTGGTACCGCCTACCCCTAAGTCCTACAGACCAGAACTAACGTGGTGGATTACGTCGGCCGGACAGGGCTGTCACCACCTGCCGGCTACCACAGCTATTCCGTTGAACTGGGTGCAAACCAAGGTAACGACTAGTCTAGGCACCACGCCTACACTAATAATTACTACTTCACTCAACGTCAGAGCAAAGCACCCACTACTAAGTAGTGAACGAGGAACCAGGAAACAAAGTAAGTAAGAGTTAATACTTAATTAATCAGAGGGAACCAGTGTTACCAGACAAGACCCGGATGTAGTCACTCGAAGATGAACTACATCCGCCGAGGTACAAAGTAGAGGAAGAGCGGACACCTCCGGCTCTTCCCCCGGACTCTCACCTCGCCTCTCTCCCTATTTTCTAAGGCTAGGAGCAGCAGCGCTTCGCCTTGGAGCTTCTTCTCTTGTATTTCGACGTGTCTTCTCAAGGTGAGTGGGGTGTCCTTTTATAGGCTCCAAGGGCGGTTCCTGGCGTCATCATCAAGCTAGCCTCCTGCTTAACATCCACGCGAAGGGGGAAGCGTAGAAGTCACGGTAGCAGGCCGGTCGGCCTCATCTAGGCCGGCCGGCCTGGCTCTGGTGCCAAGTGGCACCGACCTTTGCAGGGACGGCTTGGATGATGTCCTGAATTCGGTGACAGTTGCGTTCGGTTGAAGCTGTCCAAGAATCCTAGGTTGTGGGCCCTTCAATCCATGTTTATCCCACCCTAGGCCTTCCGGGTCCTTTGATCAAACCAACATCATATGCACGGCTCCTGGTCATCTTTGATACATTAGTAAACTTGTGGATCAGTGCCGTGGCCAGAGGAGGGGAAAGGGGGCCGGTCGGCCTGGCCTAGGCCGGCCGGCCTGGCTTTGTGCCCAAATTGTTCCTTCTTTTCCCCATCTGCTCCTTCACTCACAAATTGTACAAAACTTGTGGAACTCATTAGAAATAATCAAATTCACATTGGCATGAGCAATATGAGCCTGTAATATCGTGGAATGTTGACGGTAAAATCGTATAATAACGGCCGTCAACAATCATCACCGCCGGTTTTTGAAAACCGGCTGTGATAGTGGGGACTATCACAGCCGCTTTATCTCATCCGCCTCCCAAAACCGGCTGTGATGACCTGTTCTGTAGTAGTGCTGGCGCTTGCTCAACCTCCCGGTCACTACTGCATAAACAATTATCCTTATCGGTCTATACGAAGCGGGCCAAAATAGTCATTGTAAGAGGTGTGACATGTGCCGTTTAGAATAATGCCATCGTACAAAGTAGTGCAATTCATGAGCCGGCTCGGATATGTCAACGAAGTGGTGCATAATAAAACCGGTTAGAATGATTGCTTATCCTAAACGGCGCATTATATGCCGGATAGAATATTCGTTTACCGAAACAGTTTATATTTGACATGATTGCTTTGGGAATTTAAAACTGTCGGATGACCCCTACCTGGCGCGCCACTGTCGGTGTTAGGTATCACCGGACAAATTATTTCTAAGATTGTGCACCAGTCTTGGATGGTTAGAGGATTTGACACTCGCTTTATATTGGTTCGGGCAACCGGGGGTATAAGACCCTACATCCAGTTCGATGCTCGTGTTGCTCCACTAGATGTTTGTAGTAGGGGGTTACAAACGGCCGAAAGAGGAATGGAGCCTTCCTAATCTCCGGGTTTTAAGATGAACTGGGTCTATATGTGTGTGTGTGTGTGTGGAGACTCGAGGGAAATGGGTGGCGAGAGCGCGAGAAGGTCGTGGTGTCTTCCCTTTGATTTCTCAAGGGAAGGCGCCGACGTATGTGTGCAAAAAAGAAAAGAAGGGGTGTATGAGAGGCTTCCGTCGGGGTCGTCCGGGTCCCGGCCCCCCTGGTCGTTGCTTGTTCTTCAAGATCGAGATGGCCATGCTGTCGTGCCACTACAGGAGTATGCGTCGTAGTCTCACAGTGGGCCTCGTAATCCCATAGTGACGCCGCTTGCTACTTGTTCCACCGTCCACCTATCACACACAGAGAGAGAAAGCAAACAAGATCTATGCTGTCAGAGGCGGCTAGGCGACGTGCGCCGCCTGAGCCGTTACGAGATTGTTCTTTGTCGGGGTCGTTCGTGCCCGCCCAAGGCGGGCACGGCTTTTGACCATTATCTCATGGGTCGTGCGAGACGAAGGGTAGGTTGGCCCAGACCCTGCGGGGGGTCGGGCGAGGCGGGGATTGTCGTGATGATGTGGCTCGGACCCTGGGGGGTCAAGCAAGGCAAAGATCATCGTGATGACGTGGCCCGGACCCTATGGTAGTCCGGGCGAGGCGGAGATCGTCATGATGACGTGGCCCAGACGGTCCGGGCGAGGCAGTGATCGTCATGATGACGTGGGCCAGACCCTGTGGGGGGTCGGGCGAGGCGAAGATCGTTATGGCGCCACGGCCTAGACCCCATGGTGGGTTGAGAACGCAAAGTTTGTCGTGACGGGGAAGTCTCGTGCGACTGATGTTTGTTTAGGACATTACTTGGGCAGCTCCCACGTGGTACCTCTAATATTGGTACCCGACACTTGGTAACCGAGCCAGATGTGTTTCATGGTGATGGAACTCCATTCTCCTCTCTTCTCATAATGACTATGCCACATAGGCAAATTTGCTAACATGGCCTACAATTTAATGCCATGAAACTCTGACTATGCCACATAGGCAAATCTGCTAACGTGGCCTACAATTTAATGCCATGAAACTCTGACTATGCCACATAGGCAAATCTGCTAACGTGGCCTACAATTTAATGCCATGAAACTCTGACTATGCCACATAGGCAAATCTGCTAACGTGGCCTACAATTTAATGCCATGAAACTCTTCCATGAAACCCCATTGAGACTGGGCCTAAGAGAGGAGAAAGAGATAATGCACGGAGGGAGTGTATGGATCCCGCGTAAAAATAATAATTTCAAATCAGCACTCTAACTAAGCTGCCTAATGCTGTCGAACTTTTTTAGGGTCGGCACAACGTGTTACCCGCGCTTGAAAGTGGTATCCATTTTCATGGACGGGCTGTGGGGGTCCTCCGCGTATGGATTTAGTCATTGTTGGGTGTGGCTCACCCCATCGCCCGTCTTTGCAAATGGCCCTTATTTCGAGGAGTGCATGATGGGCTCACCCACTCTTGTTAATATATTTTTAGGAGCGGACGTTCGCTACAGTGCATGGCGTCTCAATAGGAGGATCGGGTGACATTTTCATCCGCACTTGAAAAAAGTCCCTGCACCTACAAAACATTTTTGGTGTAGTGTTGGGTCTGCTAAATGCTAGGCAGGTGGTACAACCATAAGGCAGGTAATATTTAGTTGTTTTGACATTAGTTTATTCATTTGACTCGACAACACGTATTAATTATTTTTATTTTAAAGGTTCAACTTATTTGGACATCATAAATATTAGCAACTTGGATACCATGATTGAACGTCTTGTTGGTGCATAAAAACAAGGTAGGCACATCTGCTGGTGCATGACCATCTTATTGGTTCATGCTTCATGTTAGTAATCTTAACGGGTAATTAAGCAATGGTTTATTTCAAGTCATTTATAGCCCAAATGATACATCTAAGCTTAAGGACTATTGAAAAGGAATAAAGTTCCCTCGTGCGTGCATGTAGGAACAATATCTAGGTGAGATGGTAAGGAAGGCTTGCGCGAGGCAGGAGGTCGTGAGTTCGAAGGCTGGGCATCGCATGCACAATTATTTTGCATGAAATACTCATGACTTGAGACCTTCAGGTCTACGAAAAAAATATTTTTTCTATTTTTATTTACGAATTCCTATTTTTGCTATCTATGCCGGTGTGTGATCCACCGGTTAGAATAACTTGTCAAACTTGTTAGTTAAATAACCGGCGTGAGTAACCGCCTCATTCGCATAGGAAAAATGAAAGCGGTTAAATAAACAGTGCGAATGATGATTTCACACCGATGTGGATGATTGTCTCTCCAGTAGTGAGTGCTTCTACACCTTTAACTTTTACAGTTCCTATTTTCCTAATTGTAAGTGGTTTTTGGCTTTTGTAGATACATATATTTCTCTACACTCCTAGATACAATGTATCTCTAGGAGCATAAAAAAATCTATATGTCTAGAAAATCCAAAACCCCTTACAATTTGGAACAGAGGGAGTAACTACATTGTGAAGCTGTTAATGGTATATTTTTGTTGCTTTATTCAAAATAATTCACCATACCTAACTTCACTACCTTTTTGTCATCTCATGCAACAATGCAAAATAATAATGTAATGTATTTCTCAAATAGGCACTACATAATAATCTATGTAATGTTCAGTCAAGAATCAACAATAATAGCATAAAGAAAAATATACATTTCCACTATAAGAATAAAAAACAAATACTGAACTTATATTAGCAGAAAACTAGAGAGAATCAATTATGATCTCCGAACTTCACCATACCTAAATTCACTACCTTTTTATCATCTCCTGCAACAGTGCAAAATAATAATATAATTTATTCCTTAAATAGGCACTACATAATAATCTATGTAATGTTCAGTCAAGAATCAACAATAATAGCGTAGAAGAAAAATATGCATTTCCACTATAAGAATAGAAAACAAATACTGAACTCAAATTAGCAGAAAACTAGAGTCCAAGATCAAAATTCATATTATGTAAAACTCAATGCAAACGATCCTCGAATTGAAAGAGAGATTGAGAGGGGTCAAGAATCATAATTCTCACTATTTGGAATGGATATAATTCTATTGAGTCTGATCCCGTAGTGATCATTTCTATTTAGCAAAGAATGACCTTTGTTAGCATTGAACAACTAGGATCCGTTTACTTAAGATACCTAGTTGATATTGCTAACAAGGATCTAAAGTTTAATAGATACTGTTGAGCAGAAAGAGATATATTATTTTCTCGTTATTATCAAACAATTACTTAGAAAATCAGTATTGAACTTGAAGTCAAACTCTAGGGAGGGATTGTCGTTTCACGACCGCCAACTAAAAAAAATAATCCAATCACAAATCTCTTAGAAGTTTGGCACAACTGAAACCACTAGATTAAAACATCGGCACTGACTAACCTTATTTGGGTTCTGTCTGGCCCAAGTGTACTAATGTACATCCATGCCTAAGTAGCTCTATTCGAAGGCTCTATTTGGATGACAACCATCAACGTGCTCTGCCTTGGTGGCATCAAGGGCCAAACATGCAGACATATGTTGGGTGATTTGCTCAATACCAGGAAAGAAAAATCGACGGGACTTCAAAACCCGTCGGTCAGCTAGTGCAACATCGACCATGGACTCACCAAGGAAGAAGTAGAGCACGTTGTGATCGAAGGGGTTGAGCATACCCAGTGTTGGTTTGTCCCCAGGTGAAAGCCACAAAGAACCGTCCCCATTACCAATTGCTTTGATGCCAGTGTTCATTTCAAAACTAGAGAGGGATTGAGGTTTCCTGTTTAAGACCACCAATTAAAAAAACTAATCCTATCATAGATATGTGATTTTTTTTGTAAAACAGGAATCACTAAGAACATGACCTTCGTACACTGAAGACAATAGCAGCAGATACTAATCTTTGCACTAGAATTGAAAAATGTAAAATACCACACTAAGCACATAGTATCTTGAAAACATACTAATCTTAAGCACATAGATGAAACTATTTACACCCATTGTTCGCCTAGACGGCCGTTTACCCCGTTTACACGCCGTGTAAACGCTACATTGTGCCTAACTGTGTCCGTTTAATCATCCGTTTAGCCCGTTTAATGGCCGTTTAATCCGTTTAATTGGCCGTTTAGTCCTTATAATGAGCTAAACGGTGGGTGACCGACTGTTTACCGTTTAGCGTTTAGGATAACATTGTTTACACCATAAAACATCCACCATCGGACTCATCACACTTGAGCACCTTCTCAGCTCCATGTGAATAAATACGATGCACATCTAAATCTTTTTATTGTCTTATTGTTCCTCCGCAAACTGTACCCTGAACCCCATGGATTTTTTTCGAATCCACCAAATCGATAATGACCTCTTATGCCTTAGCTTCTAGTGTCTTATAGTCACAAAATCTTGCACCTTAGCTACCTCACGCGCAGACGACATCGGCCTTAAATTGCTCCACTTGAGCGCATTTCCAACACCTGATAGAACCTTCATTTTTCAATGCAAGTAGAAGGAAATCAGACTTAGGCAATATGCCAATGTGTAGAGGAAATTGTTTTAGTGACAAATATGTTATAATTAAGACTTAAAATAGAAAAGGAGCGCAAAACAAAACTCAATATGTGGCAAATGTGTAAATCATCTTTTTATTATATAGCTGTTTAATGCTCATGGAAAATGATTTAGTAGATTTGAGATTTGTGTAAAAACTTCAGTTCTATAGCAGTCTGCCGATGTTCAACACAAGGAATCAAAATGGTTTATTTAGCATATTGGTCCCGATACCTTCTACCCTCCGTGTCTAGTAGTGAAACTCACGCCAGCATTGTTACGTGGACAATCCCCATTTGATACTCTTTAAGCAGGTTTGAGATACACTTACCTAGGTAACTGGTCATCGTCGCTATTAAAATCGGCATCTACTACTACTACAATATCCGGTGAGTAATATCCGGTGAGTAGTATGAAAGATAATCTCAACAGATTTCTTTGTAATCTTCGTTTTCGTAGGGCGTTTCTTGTCAAACATACCTTAATTTCCTTAATATCATATATATGACAGAAGTTAGTGTGCTTATTTAAAAAGTAGCCTATCTTATAACCTTCATCCCTTTTCCAAACTGAAAATAAATCATGTGGTAAATTAAAGTTTCACTGTTTTGCAAAGCTTTGACTAGTTTGCAAAATTCCTTCTTGCAAGTACAATTAAATTTAGCTTTTGGTATATGATTCAAAATACTTTATTGCAAGTACGAGGGGTGGCAATGGGTCGTGGCCCTTATGCCATCTTCACGATCCAACTCGGCCCTAATTATTCGTAAGTCAAATTTGTATAGAATTTCAGCTCAATCTGTTTAAAGCCAGATCTTTAAATTTGCTAGTATAAAAAGCTGGGCCCATTACCACCCCTTCACGGTACGTCAATGCATCAGCAGGCTCTGGCCAATGCCGCAGCCTTCTTGGGGAACTCCATGCAGCAGGATACCTGCGCGAGTCTTTGGCTGCGGGGCAGTGGACGTATGTAGCAGAGGTGGTCACGGGGGCCGGCGATGGACATGTGGTGGCGCGCCAGGAATCCCTCCAGTGGAAGAAGATGGGCGGCGACACGCAGCAGCTCGACCCCGCGGCCGTGGCGTTCTGCGGCGTCGATGCAGAATTGCAGAGCGGGGGGCGGCAGACCGCGTGCAGTCCGGGCACCCGGCGCGTGCGCATTCGGCCGCGCCGTTGCCCGTTGGCGTTGGCGACTTGGCGTACATGTATACGGGCGGCACAGGCGGCGTGGTTCGAGTACTCGTCGGAGATGCTGGTGGCGAAGGCGAGCGACGCCAGGGAGGTGAGTTCCACCGCCGGTGGCGGCGACGCGCCGCCGGCCGTGCGGCGTCGTGAACTCGTGATGGCGCTGAGGGCCCACGCGAGCGACAACTCAGGAAGCTATCGGTGGCCATGGATCGAGCTCGACGTGGCACACATCACCGCCAGGACATACGAAGGCGTGCCAGGCTCGGAAGTTCGGGACCACAGGACCGGCCGCGACCCTTCGATGGTGGCCACAACGTTGCGCCGTCGACTGCGCTGATGTGAGGGCGGAGGGCCATAGAACGCCGAGAGGAGGCAGTGCGTGGTCGGAGTAGGCGAAGCAGAGCGGGACATCGGTCCGGTTGACGCCGTAGTGCGTGCACCGGCCGGGTGCGGTGCGTTGGGCGTGTTGGGTGCGTGCACCAGGTGCGGCAACGTGCCACGAGTCACGACGGGTGTGAGGAGTTCTGAGGCCGACGGAAGTTAGTGACTTACACTATAAAAAAGCATTTGTAAGAGTTAGGAGTTCTTTTTTCAGGGGCGGACTAAAAGGCGACGCGCCCCTAAAAACGTGAGCGGGCTACTGTAGATAAGGGCCGCCCCTGGAAATCGTTTTCAGGGGCGCACCATGCCATGGCGCGCCCCTGAAAATGATTTTCAGGGGCGGATCATGGCATGGCCCGTCCCTGGAAATAGTTCCACGCAAATAAATTCATAACTTTTTCATACGATCTCGGATGAAGATAAGTTTTATACAAAAATTGTAGAGCTCGACGAGACCTAAAACTTTATAGTTGATAAGTTTTTCGTTTGAGAATATTTAGTGCCTTAAAATATTATTATAAGCTCTCTAATTTCATAATATCAATCTTCTTGTAAGTGAGAGAATGAAACGGTGCTCTATTTTTTGTATGCACCATTTTATCCTCTCCTTTTTGTAAGTGAGAGGATAAAACATTGTTATATTTTTTGTATGCACCATTTTATCCTCTTCTTCTTTTGTAAGTGAGAGGATAAAATGGTGATCTCTTTATCTCGATTTTGCTATTTTGATTATCTTCAAATTTATCCTCCCATTCTTCTTTTAGGTGAGAGGATGAAAGGGTGCTCTATTATTTGTATGCACCGT
Source organism: Urochloa ruziziensis (assembly GCA_015476505.1). Lineage (NCBI taxonomy): Eukaryota > Viridiplantae > Streptophyta > Magnoliopsida > Poales > Poaceae > Urochloa > Urochloa ruziziensis. Next base: position 33,389,133 of record CM027124.1, read on the forward strand.
TTTATCCTCTCCTTCTTATTGTAAGTGAGAGGATAAAACGGTGCTCTATTTTTGTATGCACAAGATGATTGCTCATTCATCCGGTCGCCATATATTTTGTATACACCGGATGATTGACCATTTATCCTGTCAACACTTTTTAACACTTTGTATTTTCATCATATCTTTCTACTCCGGAGTCTGATTTTGATAATCTTAAACTCCGTGGAAAGGTTATGAAATTCTATACAAGATCATCTTGAAACCCATCCCATTTTATCAAATTTGATTTGAGATGGTTATTTAGTCTAAAATATCATTATAATCTCTCTACTTTTGAAAACTAGTGTTATTTTGATGATCTTCTAATGAATGAGCATATATGTGTATGTGATAGTGTGAATGTATTACAATATGTGTATATATGAATGTATTAGGATACATATTTCACTAAAAATACTAGTAGCATGTGTGAGTATGTGTGAATGTAGGAGTACGTGTGTGATTGTATGTGGGAGAGTTAGTTGATATATTTTTTGAGTACAAACTTCTTTATTTGATCTCATATGAAAAAAAATTATACCAAAGTCGTATAGATCACTGAAATATAAAACTTTGTAGTTGAGCACTTTTATATATAATTGGAGTAGTGGGATATAGAGCATAGTTGAGCTTTGTACATGGTCCACGAGAAAGAAAAATATATAAAAATTATAAATCTTGACATGAAAATATAGTTGAGGATATTTTAAACTTGTCTACTTAATTTGTATTGAATTATATCACAAATAGAAAATGAGGTTAGAATATTTGTATACACCCTTTTATCCTCTACTTTTTCTTGTAAGTGAGAGGATGAAAGGGTGCTCTTCATTTGTATGCACCGTTTTATCCTCTCCTTACTCTTGTAAGTGGGAGGATGAAAGAGTGCAATTTATTTGTATGCACCATTTTATTCTCTCCTTGTTCTTGTAAGTGAGAGGATAAAATGGTGGTCTACCTTTTAACACTTTATATTTTGATCATATTCTACTCCGGAGTCCGATGTTGATGATCTTTGACTCTACTAAAGCTTATGAAATTTTTGTGCAAGATTATTCTGAAAGTCAAACCATTTTATCAAACCAAAATATAAACGTTCATGGAACATGTCCAATTCGTTCATCTCTTTATCCCGTCTTTGGTATTTTGATGATCTCATGAATGAGTGTATGTATATGTGAGTATATATGATTATGAGAATCAATAAGAATACATATTTACACCAATAAAATACTGCACACTAATTTTCACAAAAGTACTACTAATATGTGAGAGTATTCATCTGTCACCACTTTTCAACACTTCGTATTTTGATCATATCTTTCTAGTCCAAAGTCCGATTGTATCAAACCAAACTATAAATATTAATGGGACAAGTCCAATTCATTCCTTACTTTATATGCATATGTGAGTATATATGCATATTTGAATGTATTAAAATATAAACCATATCTTTCTAATGGTTGAGTATATGTGTATGTGAGTACATAAGCATATGTGAATGAATTAGAATAAATATTTACACCAATAAAAATACTACACACTGAATTTCACAAAATAGTACTAATGTGTGAGAGTATATGTGTAATTGTGTGTGAGAGAGGTAGTGAATGTATTTTTTGAACATAAACGTTTTTAGATGATCTCATATGAAAAAAAAACTCTATACCAAAGTTCTACATATCGATGAAATATAAAACTTTGTAGTTGATAACTTTTTAATTTGAGAGTTTTTTAATATTTTAAAATATTATTATAAGTTATCTAATTTGAAATCTTGAACTTTAAAGTTTTCAACTGATCTCCGACGTAAAAAAGTTCTATACCAAAGTTGTACATCTCAAAGAGATGTAAAGGTTTGTAGTTCACAAATTTTTTGTTTGAGATCGTTTTATACTTTGAAATATCATTATAGCTAATCATATTTCAAATTTCATAATTTTAAAATATTCAAATGACCTTGGATGTAAAAACGTTCTATACCAAAGTTGTAGATATCGACGAGATATGAAACTTTTTAGTTTACAACTTTTTCATTTGAGCTCATTTGAACATCCAAAAACTCATTATAAGGCAGTCAAACAAACACATCCTGCCACGTCACCAATCCAACCACTCAAAATGCTGCCCTCCTATTGGTTCTCACCCCCTCCCACGAATCCACCCCTTTCTCTCCTTCCTTACCCTCTTCCTCCCCCTCACCTCTACCTGACCACCTCTCTCTCTCCCATCCATTCTCCCTCACCGGCGGCACAAGCGGAGGCAGCTGCGGCGCAGGGCAGGCAGCGCGGGATGACGGCGGCGCAGGGGACGGCGGCGCAGGTCCTCGGCCGACGCGAGCGAGCAGCGGCGGCGCCGGGCCGGCGAGGCGCGAGGCCCTCGGGGGCGCCCGACCGGCGCGACGCGAGGTCGTCGGGAGTGGCGCCCGGCCGGCGCGGCGCGAGGCCGGCGCGAGCAAGCCACAGCGGCGGCGCCCGACCGGCGAGGCCCGAGGCCGTCGGGGGCGCCCGGCTGGTGCTGCGCGGGGCCGTCGGCGGCGCCCGACCGGTGCGGCGCGGGGGCGCTATCGGTGGCGCTCGGCCGGCGCGTCGAGGGTCCGCCGGCGGTGGTGCCAGGCTGGCGCGGCGCAAGGCCGCCTCCGGCGGCGGCGGCATTGTTTTTTATTTTTTAAATTTTAATGGTAATCACGTTTGGTTAATTAATCTAAAGCTAATAACGTTTTGATTAATTAATTTTAAGCTAATTAAGTTTCGATTAAATAATTTTCAGCTAATCAACCCGTTTCTTTTATCCTTTTCTTTTTTCTATTTCTTTTTTTTAATTTTTTAAATTCATCTGTAGGGGCGGGTGATGGCATGAGCCGCCCCTGAAAATTGCATTTTCAGGGGCGCGTGATGCCATGACCCGCCCCTGGAAATGACCTTTGTAGGGGCGGGTAATGCCCTCACCCGCCCCTGAAAATAGTTTGCAGGGGCGGGCTACTAACCCGCCCCTGCAAATGGTCATTTTTAGCAGCCAAAAGCAGGGGCGGATTTTGGAGCCGCCCCTACAAACGTCCGTTAACCCGCCCCTGAAAACGTTTTCTGTAGTAGTGTTAGTGGTCGTGACGTTTGACGTATGGTATATAGCACGTACGGTACGGCCGAGGACGTACGTACGACGACGTGAACAAGAAGCGGGTAGCTGCCGGGCTGCCGGCCAGCCTAGCATTGGACGCGGCGGCTACGGCCACGTCACCGGCCAGCGTGCGTTCTACGAGGCGGGACGAAGCCCGGCCTGGCCGCCGTCGTCCTCGCGCGTGTCTGCTGTCGATGCCATTGCATACGCGCGCGTCACGGCAGGAAAGAAAGCGCTAGCGGCTCCACCGCTAGCTCCACGCGCTGCACCTGCTTGCCGTTCCCTTCGACCCGTCGCGCCAGTGACTACTTGTGTCTTGCCCACACGTCGCCGACCACCATGCCACGTGGCCGCATGCCGTCCGTGTGATGCATGCAGTACGTGTTCCCACACGACGCCGTGCCGGGCAGACGGCTGGGCGCACCAGATCGAGATTGATGAATTTCCAGAACCCGGACCGAGTTGTCAAGTTGCTCATCATGCCAGTCCTGCTCCCGGTGTGCAGGCGCATGTGAGTGTACCAGCAGTGGCCGCAGATGAGGTCCGGCATGCCACCGATGAGCTCGCCGTACCCGCTACCCCGTCACGGCTCGCCCTTCTCGCAGGACCCGCCACACCCGCCGCCAATCTGCGTGAGTTTTATGAAATTGCATTGTATGGACGTTCATGGACTCGTAGTTGCTTAGGATCGAGTTGCATGTACTTTTATGGACTTGTATAAGCTTATATGAACTTCTATGCACTTATATGGACTTTTATTTGCATATGTGGATGATTGGACTATATAAACTGCCTGTGATGTGTATTGTGGTATACAAACTGCCTGTGATGTGTATTGTGATATACAAACTGCCTGTGATGTTTTGTATTGGGGGCATAATTGAAATAAAAAAAAAGGGGACCTGGCGCGGCCTTTGCCGTGTGCTAAGGGAAAAGCACACGGCAAACACCCGGCCTTTGCCGTGAGTATATACCACGGCACACGCAAAGGCCGGGACTTTGCCGTGTGCTTTTCCCTTAGCACACGGCAAATGCCCGAGCTTGGGCCCACCTGGCACGGCTTTTGCCGTGCACCGGCCCCGGTGGCACACGGCAAAGGCCCCAGCTTGGGCCCACCTGGCGCGGTCTTTGCCGTGTGCCTGCCGTGACGGCGCACGGCAAAGACCCGTAACGGGCACGGCTGTTAAGCCCACGCTGGCACACGGCAAAGACTTTGGCACACGGCAAATCTTTGCCGTGTGCCCGCGTTGGGGCTCACGGCAAAGATGGCCTTTGCCGGCTAATCTTTGCCGTGTGCCCTTTGCCATGAGCCGCACACGGCAAAGTCTTTTGCCGTGTGCAAAGCTACCTTTGCCGTGTGCTTCAGGCACACGGCAAAGGCGGCGAATCCGGTAGTGCTTTGTCGTGGCCGGACGACATGGACGCCGCAGGCATCGCCGGCTCATCATGCGCAGGCTCCACGGCTGCATCGATCGAGAGCGGCAACCACACCACAGAGAGAGGAGTAAATCTCATGGCAGCGTCGTCATCAAGCCCTTGTTGGCAATCCGAACTTGTCAGCACGCTTGCTTCATGTTCTAACTTTTCTACCGGAACGCGATCGAGATGCAGGTCGTATAGGCTGGACAAGGAAGCGTCGTCTAATGGTGTTACGCGTTGCCTTTGCGCACAACAGCAACGAGCCAGAGCGTGACATCGTCGAGCGCTCCGCGGCCATATACTGGTCGTAGTTCATCAGTGCAGACCTGCAGGGAGATCTAGCCTGCAGACAACGAGATGGAATCCGATTGAATTTGCACAGAATTGGATTTAGATGGCACCTACTACTGAAATAAAAATGATGCTTAAATCATGGAACAATTCAAGAAATATGCGAGTACACATGCTGAGTTGAGGACCTTAAACTCTAATAGACTGATTTCAAGTTCCAACAAAAGAAAGTTACGCTCAGTTCTTACTTTATTGATAGTTTTGGGGAAAAAAAACAAGCTCATCATAAATATGTAGGGATCAAATATAACACATGTCGACAAAGATCACTCCTTCAAAAAAAAAGTTATATATAAATATTTCAATAAAAATAAAAGCATATGAAAATACTTTATATTAATTAAATAAATTATTTAGAAGTAACTAAAAACAATAAATATATTAATTCAAAGTATAAAAAAATAATATATCTATAGCATAGTTTAGAGAGGTATTTATTCTATATGAATACAGCTAATATCGAATATTTTCTATCCACATCTATATTTATTTTAAATATGAATATTGCGGATCATGAAAAACGAAGTTGAATATATCCACTTTAGTTACTACATTCAAACCGGATGTGAATATAGATACGGATATCTATATTCAAGTTTTGACGGATACGGATGTCATATAGTTCAGATATCCACATATCATTTCCCACTCCTAAGCTCATTTCCTTTTCTGACGTTTGAAAGAAAACAAGAGAATTAACGTTAGCCCTCCAAGCTCATTTCCTATTTGGACGAGGGGCTAAACTTTAGTCTGCTAAAAATTTGCCCTAGATGATTCAAATAGGGGGGCTAAAGGAGAGCTAAAAATTAAAATACATAACATCCTCCCACTAAAAGAACAAGATATTACATCAGACTTCACTCAGGGTAGAATGGACTATGGTCAATATAAAGCTTAAAAGTTAGAGCTAAATGCACTATTAGTACACAAATTTGATTGAGAGGTACACTAAGATACATTATCTCTCTAATTGCTCATTTGAATACAATAACTTGTCAGATGGGTGCAAATTGGTACATCATCTCTCCAATTAGTCATTTGCCCCTACAAAATGACATACATCACGCAGCTTTTGTGTGCTAGTACCGCACTTCATCCTAAAATAACAATGTTGCGCAATGGTGGTGGAGGCTTGCACAAGTGTTTACTTTGACAGTTGTTCCATTATATGAAGAGAGACAATTTGAGAATTTATGTGACTTCTAGTGATTTGAAAATCTAGGAAAGAAGGTGATGTAGCTAAATGCACCTACCTACCAGGTTACTGTGCTCAAATGAACAATTAAAAAGAGTATGTATGCAAGCACACCCACCAGCCAAGTTATTGGGCCCAAATGAGTAACTTGAAAAGATGGTGCACCTAAGTGCACCCACTTGCCATGTTTATGTACTAATCATGCATTTACACGAAAGGAGAATGCCTCATCTGTACCGGTCGCAGCCGAGAGGATTAGAACCCATGACCTCCAGCCTAGCGGGTTGCTTCCTTACTATCTTACCTATGCATCATATGTGTTGAGTGGGATATGCTATCTTTGAAGCAACCCTTGGAGGCTCGTTCAGTACCGACTAAATGACACCCTTTAGTACCGGTCGATGTTATTGACCGGTACTAAAACGGCGTGGCCATTTAGTACCGACCAATAATACGGGCCGGAACTAAAGGGTGTTATTTATTACCGGCAGACCGGTGTTATTGACCGGTATTAAAATGGCTTCGGGGATTTCTAAAGTTTGGAGCCGGTACTAAAATGACTCTGTGCCATTAAGTATTGGTTTTTTAACGACTGGTACTAACGTGTAAGAATGAATGTGAAGTTTTCCAGTAGTGTTAACTCTAAAAATTTACTCTGGACCCAAACAAGACTTGACTAATTTTTGTTAGCTAAAGTTGAAACGTCTAATTTTTAGTAAAGTCTAAACTTTAGTTTTAGTGCATCCAATCATGCGCTAAGGCCTCTGTATCCAAGTTATGAGCGCCCTCCGCGTCAGTAACATCATAAAGGCAAATTGGAGGTGGCTAATAACATCATAATGGCAAACTGTAAGAAGAAATAAATTGATGACAGCATCCATCTCATCAAACCATGTCGGTGCCGATTCCCTCCACATTTCCATGCTTTCCCTGACCCTATGGTTGCTGAAACTCTATCCTCCCTGCTCTTTCAGCGTCGGGCAACCGGCTGCGCAGTGCTTGACAAGCTGCAAGTCACTATTATCATATCCTTCTAGTTGACGTGGCGAACTTTGGTGGGTTCTAGATCGCGGAGTGGGTGGCCATTGCAACTACTCCATCACAGATCCCAAAGATCGAGGTATCGGGATGTGAAAATGTTTCTTCCACAACTCACTTCCAATGCCATCACCGACTCTTATACATTTCAAGCCACTGGACATGCCCATGTGAATAAATTATTTAAAAGTGACAACAAACTTTTCTTCCCCTACTTTTGTACCATGTCACTGCTTCATGAAAATATCAAACGGAAAAGGTGAGGTTTATTCTTTATTTACTTTCTATATAAGCACATTGGGGCCAATGGGAGAAACCTCTTCTCATTTACTCACTCAGTTTGTCAATACAATCATACGTTTCTTACTATCTTCCTCTCCGTATATAAAAATATCCAACGATAAAAGCCTCGCCTTGCAAATTTTAATCAGGAAAACTGCAGATCATTCAAACATGTTCAACAATCTAACTTGCTTTTATATCCATAACCATCCACGGCAATAATATTAAAATTTTAATTAGTATTTTACTACCAAAACACAAATTTTGTACAATATTTGATAGTGTTAACCACCAACAAGTTCTTATAATTGGAGTAAATGTTCCACAATTAATAATTTGTAGTAACATGAAAATTTAGAAATTGAGGAAACTTATTTCTACAATAGATATAAAGTATGTAATCGACGAAGTCCCTTGCAACACTTCCTCTCCATCTTCCTATGCATTTCTTCAAGCCTCCACGCATGAACAACGGCAAGCATATAGTAGTACTTCCTTTGCATCTTTGCTCCACCACACATGGACGATCGTCTGGGAGGTCATCCAACTAGAAGAAGAATAGCTTCCCACTGCAAGGCATGACATAAATTTTGATTATAGGATCGAGCTTGAGTTTGAGGTGGGCTCAACGCTAATGCTCAGGAGAGTAGGAAGGTTGAAAAGGTTCCCTGTTGTGCTCACTGGGAACGGATTGACTAGCAGAACGCCAAGCTTATGATCGATGAAAACAAACCACTCGACATGGCACTCGGTGCATGGCTCTGCATGCCTGCATGCATCGCGAAGGGCGCGCCAGAGGAAATTGAATGCGGAAAAACAGGGCGGGGAGAGGGCAGTTGGGGCGGTGCTGTTCGCCATTGATTGCATTAATCGTGTCAAGACAGAGAGCTCTCGACAGCAGGCGGCCATGGCGTCCCCGTCCCCATTCTCGTCGCCAGCGCGGTTGTGATGACGCACGAAAACAAGAACGAGTCGTACCTGGGGGCGGTTGGCGACGACACATCTCATACACGAAAAAGTGGTCGCATCCTCGATAAATATTTTGCACACGCATCGTTCTCTATCATGATTGGTTGCCGTGGCGGCGGCGTCACGTCTCAAACGACCGCTGGTGCCGTTGGCGCCTCGTCGATCATTCCTGGGATGGGCTCGCCGGCGGCGGCAGACGGCCGACCGTGCGAGCCAGAGCACCGCATGAAAGTCGCCCGGCCGTTGCATGGCGCCGTGGCGAATCAGTCTCCAGCTCCACGACGACTCGCACAAGACAGAGTTCCCGTCTCGTCCCATCGTCGCCAGCGGGGTGGGCGGTGGCGCGTTGCATCGGAAATAATGTGTTAATCTATGACAATAAAATTTCATCACGGGGCATTAAAACCGTCATAAAATAGTATCTGCGATGATCTCAAATTTTTTCATAGATTGCACTCAATCAATGACTTTTACAGAACATCATAAAATGGTCTGCATCCAAACCCAAACCCATTTTGCGGATTCAATTGACATGATGTTGACGTGGCTACTGACATGGCCGATGACGTGGCTGTTGGATTTGACCTCGGTCAGGTCTATTGGGCTTTCCGGCCCAATTCTAATCCTAGACTAATCCCTATTAGTTGCCTTTGATTGGAAGGCAAACTTAGCCTACTTAAGGGCCCGGCCCTACGTCTACAGCACTATATAACTAAGGGGAAACCCCCTGGTTTCCCTAATCCGTGAGTTAATCACGAGTTAGCCTTTAGGGTTATTGTTAACTCTAATCCTATCAATCACTAAGCGTGCTGGAAGGCGTGGAAGCTCGGAGTTCCGCTCTTCTACATCTACGTCAAGTTCGTCATCATCTACTTCAAACCCTAATCATGGACAGAGGATCCACTGGTAAGTGTTAAGATCCACTAAATTCCGCACTAGAATAATGTGTTAGGCGTGATTTAGATCTAGACTAGAGATCCTGTGGTTAAGCTATTGTTAATCATGATTAGTTGATCTAACAATTGGTATCAGTTAGCCAAACCTAGTCTGGTTTAGATCCTTTTCTAAGCCTCTGTTCATGTAACGTCAAAGACGTTCTAAGCCCTACCATACTAGATCAGTAATGTCAACCACGTGCTATGTGCTCAGTTCAGTCCAGTTCAGTTTTTCATGTCAGTTTTAATTAGATAAGTGCAAGGTTAATCGAGTTATCATGGCACGTGTTAGGGTTCTAAGAGTTCTTACTGCATCTATCAATTCAGAAATTAGAACTGCTCAGTTAAGGTTTTCTAGATGTTCATGTTTAAGCTCATGTTTTAGTTATGAACTACTCAGAGACGGGCATGTTTTATTTCGGTTTTCTTAGATCAGTGACGTTCCATGCATGAGTTACCCTTTTCAGTCAAGTTTTTCGTTAAGATTCCTGCTTACATATTAAGATCCGCAAGCTATACATATTTTATCAGTAGATCTAGCATGTTTTAGTTAAGTTTTCTTTAAGTTAATCAAGTTTTCATGCATAGATCGTCAGATCAGTAAAGTTTTAGATTACCACATGATTAGGGTTTCGGCATACATGCTTTTCACGTGCAAAGCATAATCACAGCCCACCCGCACGGTTTTACATCATCTCAGCCCAAACCCCAGAAGCATTAAGAAAGGGATCTACTCAGTTAAAAAAAAATCCCGACCCCAAACCCTAGATCACAGATATAGGGTTTCCCCGAAACCCTAACCCTAAGTTGTACTCAGTGGCTTACCAGAGCCGGCGGCGGCCGCGCGTGGCATGAGTTCGCCGCACGCGACCGCCGCCCTCACGCCAGCGATCCTCGGTTTCCGCTCGCGCTCGTGACATGATAAGGTCATGGCGTAGCGGCAACCTTGGCCGTGGCCCTCGCCTTCAAGGCGGTGCCTCAGTCCGCGCCGCCGCTGGTCGGCCGTTGAGCACCGGCGGAGCCCCTCGACGGGCCGCGCGCGATATGCACGCGGCGCACAGAGGAGGCCCGCGGCGCTCCGGCTCGGCGGTGCTCCGGCGTGCTGCGGCTTGAGGAACTCCCGGTCTTCGCCCTCACGCTCACCGGGGATGGAGAAGAGGTTAGGCGCGGCGGCGAGCGGCGGCGCGCTCCGCCGCCGGCGGCGCAGATAAGAGCGCTCTAGCGTGGGGGGGGAGATGAAAGTGAGGCTAGGGTTTGAGCCCCCCCACTGGCCGTTCTCGCTTATATACCCCCGATCTGCGCGGCCAGCCGTCCGATCGGACGAACGGTTGAGATCGCTGAGGGGGAGGGCGCGGTCGCGGTGCTGGGCCGCTTCGGCGGCCTGCCCGTGTGCTGCTGGGCTGAAGGCCCACTAAGCTAAGCAGGCCGCGTATTTCTCTTCAGGCCGAGCCGCGCCGAGCCCTAGCGGCAAGCCGAGCTGAATCGCCGAGCCGCGTCGTGAGCCACGCGCTGGCTGGGTTGTTGGGCCGAAGTGGGCTGCGCGCATAATAAGGGTAAATCGCGTGATTGTGGGCCGTTATGGGCTGAAATTTTAGTCACGGGCTGATTTTTTGTTTTTCTTTTATTAAGAGTTTCAGCCTCTTTTTCTTTTAAGGCCACCTCTATTTCAGCACTAAGTTAAGTTATTTAATGTATGAGTCAACTTTATTATACGTGGTCGATGTGCTCTTATAATTTCACTGAAATTTTAGTAAGTTGAGTTTTAAGTTTTATAAATTTAAATTTAAGTTTTAAGTTTATTGCTTCCGCATTAAGTCTAATTTATTTCTTGCATAAGAAATTTTAAGTATTAAGTTACACTGTTTATTTAAGACGTATATTTAAGTTTTTGATATATTAGTTTTCAGTGGCTCATTGTTTTCCGTGCAAATTTATTTCTTAATTGCAAATTAAGTTTGAGCTATTAAGTTTTATTTGATTATGCAGTGTTATATATATCTATATATAAATAGAGTTTTATATCATGTTTCTGCACGTGACTATTATGCGATTAAGAAATTCTAAGTTTTCATGCGCTCATAAAATAAGTTTTATGTTTTTCATGAGTCTGTTAATATTATTGTGCAATATTTTTATTTTGTTGCACTGTTTTACCTTACCATTAAATATCTCTTAAGTTTAAGTTTAGATTCAGAATAAGTTTATTTATGACATGCTCTTGTTTTAGCATTTTTATTATGATTAAGTTTTGTCATGCTTTCACATAAGTTAAGTTTAAACTTTGCATTATTTGTTTTTGACATAAGTTAAGATGAAAGTTCATTCTCTTTCCACCAAGTGCATTTAGATGCCTCTATTTGAGTGGAACCACCGGGAAGTTCATTTAGAGTAAACTTCTGATTAATTCAACCACCGTTGTTTAATTACGAGTTTAAGTCAAGTTTCGCTTGTTTTCCCCACCGGTGATTGCAAGTTGTTACTTGTTTTGCGTGATTTTAATCAGACCACCGTAGGGTTATTTTCACGCTTTTATATGCATCTTATTGTACTGTTACTGAGACGTATTTTATTTATGAATTTTCAGTTGATTATTCAAAGTTGCTAAGCACCATTAAGCATTATGATGGCACAAACTTCCCTACATGGAATCAGGATGTGCTAGGCATTCTCAAGACCTTGGATCTTGATTATGCGTTACGTGAGGATAAGCCAACTGCTCCAGCGGTTGGAACTCAAAATTATGTTGATAACATAAGTGAGTACAACTCAAATTCAGAAAAATGGGAGAGATCCAATGACTTGGCTAAGATGGTCATTAGACATACCGTCATTGAGGCCTTGAGAGATTCTTTTCCTACTGAGATCAACGGTAAGGAATTATCAGTTAAGGAGTTTATGTACTCAATTGAGGAAATGTATAAGCGTAAGTTAGCCACTTTTCTCGTTAAGAAATTAGTGACCTCACGTTACAATGGTCAAGGTGCATTAGGGACGCATGAAAAGCTAGAAGTGCTTGGGATTCATACCTCGAGTTCAATGCTTTCGCATTTGATCACTGCGTCCTTCCCTGAGAATTATGCCCTAGGCGTATGCAACTTTTGTAAGAAACCCGGACACGTGCAAAGTTGGTGCCCCGGATTAGCTACATGGCTTCAGAAGAGAGGTAATTAAATTGTCTCATAAGTTTTATTAAGTTTATTTGTTCCCACCTATTTTGGTGGAATAACTCAGGTGTTTCTACACATATTAAACCTCCTTCAGGTATTCTTCGACCTTAAAGGAAGGGATATTCAGGGGAGCAAATTCTACAAGACTTCATCAAAGTCAAAGACTCTGGAGCCTCACATTAGCATTAAGTCATTAGTTTTAGACTTATTTCCAGCCGATGGTGTACCTTAGATTAAGAAACTCTGAATTTTTTTTTTGTGTTCTCAATAAGTAATAAAACATCATCAAGTTCTTTTAGTGCTTATTTTTTCATCACAATTGTCTTTGACTGTTATTTAAGTTAAATAAGTTAAGAAGTGATGAGACCTTGTCGAATATGTGGCACACTCACGTTTAGATCACAAATTCGAAGGGGAGAATGGAATGTCTCATCAGTTTTGAGATGCTCCTGCTAACAATACTAGTTAATAATTGCTCTTATCTAATAGAGTTATAATTTTCTCTCCATAATATTTTATTGTCCATAAGTTTTAAGGGCAAAATTAAGAATAAGTTTTATAATACTCGCTACATCTCATTGCTTCAATTAAGAATAAGTTTATAATGCGAGATATAATACCATTGTAATAGGAGTCATACTCCACAATTACCAACTGCCTCAAATAAGTCAGTGTGATTTTATTCTTTATTCTGGCCACCGCTGTTGTGGATTAGTTCAATTTGAATCAGAGACGGTTGAAGTATGATTTATGTTCATGATTCTGGCCACCGCTGTTTTATGAACTTTTAATCATAGCTTTGCTTCTCTAGTTCATCTTCTGGCCACCGCTGATGTGGGCTAGATTAGCAAGGGAAGTTCATCAGTGGTATCTAAGAAAGATATAGTAAATGTCGTGCCAAAGATAAATAAGTTAAAGAGCATCCATTGTAAATTACTTTAGATAAGTTTATGGTTCGACACTTTTAATATTCTGATTGTTCAGAGTTCAATGGAAGCTCACTAAGAAGAAAGGAAATGGGGGAGAAGAAAATCTTAATGAGATAGAGGATAAGTTTTCTCTGTATTGATGATTTAAGATGAGATATATATACATATATGATTTTCTCATATATAATTATATCGTGCCATAAGTGTTCCCTCCATTCCTTATCTAACTCTGTCGAGGAAGTACATTAGCTGCTCAATCACAACAGAGACATGTAATGATTAATGATAAGATAAGTATTAGGCACAAAAGTGAGAGCCTCAATTATTTTAAGTCTATTATGAAGAGGCGATAAAGGAGTCTGTGAACTTTAACATAAGAATAGTTCTTTTCATAGCAATTTTCTAATGGGGTCAAAGCAGTAGGCTATAAAGGGTCTACAGGTTTGAAAGTGATTCCAAAAGAAGCTAAGATGCTAAGTTCATAGCTCACAATAATTTTGTATGTATCATGGGCAACCATGATTCATTTGTAAAGCTAAGGTGGATTAATTATTATCCTGATACTCTAAGGTGAATGTTTTCTCCATAAAGCTAACATTATTAAGTTTGCATTCCAACAACGGGGAAAAGTTTTCATCATATCATAAGATGCATCTTAGTGAAGCTCTCCTAAGTTCTGGGGGAGTATGACACTGAGATAGGACCAAAGTGAGGATTAGGATTGTCACTAAAGGGCAAATGTTAAGAGTAGCTCTGAAGTGATTTCAGATAAAATGTGAATGCATACACAGCTATGCCTGTTTTCTTTGCGTAATATAGCAAATTTTATCTTAATTATAAAGGTTAATTCTAATTAAATGGGAAGACGTTCCTAATGCTTCAATTAGAAGCTATATGCTAAGATCTATAAGTGATTGACTTAGCATGACAAGCCGGAATGCTTGACAAATTCTTTACTAGTCTTAGTCCAGGGGAGGTCCACTGGAAAAGGTGTATAAAAGTTTAATGCACCAAACTAACATGCTTATTTAATTAGTACTATTCAGATAAAGTTTTGTAAAAGTGTATGGATGTAATTGTGCACATTAAGTTTACGTCCTTCACTCTTACGGATCTGAGCGATTCTGCAGAAAGCTCTAAAACAAGATTAGCATAATTAAGGCTAATTTTGTATGGCATGATTTAGGCAGGCATATAAGATATATTCCGGTATTGTTAATGTATTAACATTGATTTCAAATCAATGTTGCTGTATTTGATTACAGTATTCCTTTCAAGTAATGACATATAGTTGATGGTGTCAAGAATATTGACAAATATATTGTTATGAAAGAAAGGCTCCCAGAATCAAGTCAATTTAATGTTTAATGTTTTAAGTAAGTTGCTAGCAACATGACTAATTGAAGGTTTGTCTCTTATCCTATTTTCGCGAGATTAGTATGGATTTGATGATTAACCTCAAATATGATTCTAGATGAGGCCGAATTAATAAACTCCCAAATAAGTTAGTAAGTGTTCTATCAAGGTACTATAGTGGACTTTGGTTAATGATGTCCCGGTATGTCTGTCATGTCTGCCGATGACTCATTCGCTGGGTTTTTGCTATTGTATTGAGTGTAAATATAAAGCGAACGCAAGTAAGTTTAAGATTAAGATTGTTCGATTAAGCGAGAGATTATTGATCTGTGTTTATCCACCTTCACGTGATCAATGTTATAAGAATAAGTTGTTAACCATCGGTCAAGGGGGAGAATGTTGGATTTGACCTCGGTCAGGTCTATTGGGCTTTCCGGCCCAATTCTAATCCTAGACTAATCCCTATTAGTTGCCTTTGATTGGAAGGCAAACTTAGCCCACTTAAGGGCCCGGCCCTACGTCTACAGCACTATATAACTAAGGGGAAACCCCCCTGGTTTCCCTAATCCGTGAGTTAATCACGAGTTAGCCTTTAGGGTTATTGTTAACTCTAATCCTATCAATCACTAAGCGTGCTGGAAGGCGTGGAAGCTCAGAGTTCCGCTCTTCTACATCTACGTCAAGTTCGTCATCATCTACTTTAAGCCCTAATCATGGACAGAGGATCCACTGGTAAGTGTTAAGATCCACTAAATTCCGCACTAGAATAATGTGTTAGGCGTGATCTAGATCTAGACTACAGATCCTGTGGTTAAGCTATTGTTAATCATGATTAGTTGATCTAACAGTGGCTACTGCCATGGCGATAACTTATAAAATGGTGATGACATTAACACTGCTGCCCATTTGTGACAGACCCAATTCAAACTGGACCACTAAATAGGCCAAATATTTCTCCAGTCCACCATTTATTACCATCTAAGAAAATAATTCAACAATATATAGCGCATACAAAAAATCAGCCACCAGTTTTTGATGGCCCATATATGAAAACAACCTTTCCAGCCCAGAAATAACAATAATCAATTCCAGGCCAAATATATCATCACATGAACAATGGATTGTTCCCATCCAACATGACATCAAAATAAGGGACTATATACATTTTTCCATCCAACAGCTCAACATTCCAAGACCAAAAACAAATAAAGGTTTCAGTAGAAACTTCAAGCAGCAGCAAAGTTTTGTTCTTGCAAAAGTTTTAAGTTCTGCCAGAAGCTAACATACCACCATGTTGCTTAGCTTTGTCGATTTTGGCCAAGTTTCACCTTCAACTCAGCTTGCTTCTTCCGATTCTCCTCTTGGTTCTGGTCGGCCTGCCTGTGGTTGGGACATGTAAATACTAGCTGTGAATTTACTTGTAAATTAACTTAAACTAGCAAAAAGGAAGGCTAAAATGATGGGTTACAAAGGTTCAGTGGAGCCATAAGTCAGATGCAATGTCATAAATGTCATTGAACAAACCAAAAAGGATCAAAGGTATGCAGGTTCATCAGATTGAGCTTTAGGAGGGTAGCACATAGCAATACTTACAAATTTAGCTGCTACTACTCTAGTATGCCTCAACATCAACAGCACCCACAGTCCTCATACACTAAACATGTGACCCTTTTCTGGACAAGAAAAATCATGCAAAGCAACCATGCTATGTTCAGGCAACTAGGATATTTGATTAAGCTATAACATTGATCACCATACAACCTTTCAAGAGTGCAATCAAATAAATACTCCCTATGTTCCATTTTATATTTCGTTCTAGCTCCCGATAATGTCAAAATGTAAGTCGCCCTCGCCTGCACAGTACATTCTGATATTCTCATTTCCAAAAATACCATTGGTTCTATCTCCTACGTCCGTTGGTTCTATCTCCTACGTCCGCTCAGTCTCCGTTGAGAGCAAGTCCTGCTCGCGAATCGCAGCAGCAGCCCGCAGTCGTCCCGGCTCGCGGATCTCTCCTCACCCCACCCACCAGCGATCGATTTTTGCTCTCCTTCCGACGATGCGCAGTTGCCAGCGGCCGCAAGATGCCACCCGGCCGGCCTCTACCCCCACGACACTCGATGCAAAATAGTTGCGTAGGAACAAGGAAAGCGTTGGTGGGCGGCGTATGAAACAGAGGGGTAGGATCAACCTTTTGCTGATGTTATTAATTCGCCTGAAAACGGTCAGAACGACCTATAAAATGAAACAGAGGGAGTAGCTATTTTTAGTGGCAAGCATGCAATTAGATTATTTTCTGACAAAAAATGAGAGCAAAACTGAGCTCAAGATGCGGCGATAAATGTACAAATCTTTTTTATTAATTATATGTAGTTATTAACCGGAGAAAGTCCAAATTACTCCCCTCAAGTGTAGCCAAAGTCTGGATAATCCTCTAAACTATTGTTGGGTTCATTTGACCCCTCAAACTCTGTCATTTGGTTCAATATACCCCTAACATAATTTGTCTTTTTTATTTCTGATGCATAGGTGGAGTTTTAAGTTGAAAACTTGCACATCATAACACATCTTAGAAAAAATACATCATATTTTTAACATCATCTTGATAGGTTAGGGCATTTAATAATAAAATAATCATTAGACTACAAAATTATGTGAAAAAAATTATAAAAAATTATAACATTTTTTTAATATGCATTAATGTGATGTCTGCTACTACACTGTAAAATATGAAATGAAAATTCAACTTGTGTAGGGAGAAAAAAAAAACTGTTAAGGGGTAAATTAGACTAAATGCCAAAGTTTAGGAGGTAAAATTAACCAAGTTATAGTTTAGTGAATTATTGAGACTTTGGTTATAGTTGAGAGAAGTAATTTGGACTTTTTTCTTATTACAATTAACTAGCAAATATGTCCGTGCTTTGCTACGGGTAATATGCCATACATATACATTATCATGCTATCATGTTAAACGTAACTTGAACTATAAGGATGATGGTGGTGCTATGGCTGTCTCTATCCGGAGGTAAAAGGGTGAATCACGGTGTGTGTTAAACTGTAGATCCAAATCATGGATGAGCCCCATATGTGTCCTTTATTTTGAAGCTATATTTTTTCTAGTCTGATTTTCAAAATAGCTATCGGCATAATTTGACCTAGTGCTTAAAGTCATCTCTAATAGTGTCTAGTCCAATCTCCAAAATATATATCCATCAGCATAATTCAACTTATTGTTTAAAATCATATATAATGGTGTCTATTTTTGGCTCCACGTGATATCTTTCTCAGCATAAATACATATGTTATATTTGTAATGATTTTTCATGTATGTATTTTATTTCTAACCATTAGTGCTAAAGAAATAATATAGACTTTAGGCACTAACATCTGCTAGCAGCAGCACTCTGGACCAACGGTTAATTTAGTCTGGCCCGAATACCATTAGTGCTGTTTGCTTATGCGGTTATGCCCCGCAAGCATAAAGGCCAGCCCAGGTACAACAGAGTCCAGATTGCGCACCCGGGAGCGCCCGCACCTCTTGTGGACAGCCCAGACAGCAGGCGCGCGGGAAGGGTGTGATTTTGGTTTTTTTTTTTTCTTGGTGGAAGTCCGTTTCAGAGTCTAGTTTTTACCCGTATAAGCATCGAGTTCCTCTAATTTTTTCTTCCAGTCCATGTTGACCAAGTCAATGACGTACCAAACCAAAAAATTAAGACATGTTGGTTCTCGAGCTCACTCGTCAACCAAACACGAAAGGAAAAGCTGGAAAAGACTCAAATGGGCCGAACCCAGAACCTATGAAATTATTCCAGGTGTCAAGAGAGAGTACACGGAGGGGAGCGCCTTCCTTTTATAGGGAGGCGAGGGCCGAGGGGTTTCATGAATTCCCTTTCTATCTCTACCTGCTCTATTTATTCCGTGAATATTCTACCCTACAGGGTACCGGGGAACTTTACAACATGTAGTTAAATCTGAATTGCACTTCATCTTCATGTTGCCGTGCAGATCACGCTGCCTTCTTTGGATCGGACCTTATCTTTTCGTTTAGTGTCTCGTCGGGTATTCAAGGGCTTGACTTGGCTAGGCTCCAATTTGTGGCTCGAAGGGCAAGTTTTAGTGTGATTCGTACCTTAGAATGGTTTGAATCCCTGGCTGACTCGCCCCGTTGGAGGGACGATTCCCACGCTGACTCGTGCTGTTGAGGGGGACGACGAGTCCCACGCTGACTCACGCCGTCGGAGGGGCGAGTCCCTGGTTGACTCGCGTCGTAGAGGAGGACGAGTCCCAGGCCGATTCGCACCGTAGGAGGACGAGTCCCAGGCTGACTCGCGCCGTCAGAGGGGAGAGTTCCAGGCTGACTTGCGTTGGAGGGGTGAGTCCCAGGCTGACTCACTACTAGAATCATAATTTCCACCGAGAGTTTTAGTAAGTTGCCGACCGACTCTCGGTAAATTTAAAAGTTTCCGACGGTTCATTAGTTCCCTAATGTTCAAATAACTACGCTTGGCAATTGGGTCTAATAGCCAAGAGTTATGTTAACGAGCGAGGGTCCTCTCAAACACTCACGGTGATTGCTGCATATGGCTGACGGTTTATTAGTTCCCCACAGTTCAACTAGCCACACTCGGCAATTAGGCCTAAATGGCCTAGGGTTGCGTTAATGCCCATGGGTCTTATTAGCAGCCACGGTAATTGCCGCATTGTCGCCGACGGTTTGTAGAACTCCCATCGGTAAAAAAGAACTCCCATCGTGTGAGAGTTTTTTTGGCAGCAAAAAGAGATGGACGCGGCTAACTTACGGCCGGCCGTATTTTAGGCCGGTCGGACGGCCTTTCCGATTTTAGTAATAATCAGCATTTGATAGGTCTCCTCACGGTCGGACCTTCCTTTTCTGTTTCTGGCGGCAAAAAAAGCAGTGCGTCGTGCGCAAAAATAAAACGTTGCTCACTCCGATCCCGAACCGTGCATGGGCTCCCCGCTTCCGATCCGTCCCCACCCTCTAGAAAAGCAAAAAATCACAGGAGAGGAAGCAGATCTTCCTCGTGCTTACCAGCCGTAAAAAAGGAGGCGGCGGCAGGCAGCGAGACGAAACCACAGAGGATTTGGGAAAGAAAAGCAAAAAGAAGATCTGGAGACACCTGAGAGAAAAGTAGATCAACGAATCCACCACAGAAGCATATCAGGCAGATCGCATTGGCACACAGAAAAAAAGGGTTTTCAGGTTTTTTGCCTGCTTGTTTTTTTGGATGTTATCAGATCATATTGCTGGGGGATTGATTTCAGATTAGTGCAAAATAGCTTCCATAGGTCCTCCCCTGATATGCTTCATGCCTATCAAACTACTTGTGTCCCACCTCCCTGTACTTCTGGGGCTTGTGTTAATATCTGCAAGTACATAGCAAGAACTGGGTTAAATGATAGCCCGAGGGATAATATATGTCAATACATGAAAGTTGCTTAAAGAAATACATTAGAATGATATGATATGAGCACATAACTGCTTCTGTGAGAGTACCATAGTTACTTATGTTGTTATCGGCACATTTATTTTAGCTTATGTGTACTGAGACTACTCTACTGATAATGTGTGCAGGTTAATAAAAAGAAGTATGGATTTAAATGAGTTGCCCCCAGAATCTGATTTTGACTTTATAAATGATTCAACTGGAAATCCTTCTTATTGCATCAGCCAGTTCTAGATGACAATTGTTTTGCAGTCAATGAGCAGATTGGGATCCATCAGAATCAGGTCACATTGGGGGTGGCTAGTGGTGCTAGTGCCCAAGCTACATTTGCTGCTGGTGAAGCTAATGGTGCTATTACCGGACCTGAAGCTGCTGCTGGTGAAGCTAATGGTGCTATTACTAGACCTGAAGTTGCTGTTGGTGAAGCTAATGGTGCTAGTACCCAAGCTGGAGTTGCTGACGATGATATCACCATTGTTGATGTTATTGGTGATGAAGTTGCTGATGAGGTTTGGTCTACGCCACCAATTCCATATGTTGGACAGTCGTTTGGTAGTAAGGCGGAACCGAGAGAGTACTACAACATGTCTGCAAAGCAGATTGGTTTCTCGATTCGTACAAGCACTACCAGGCTGAAAACTATGACAAGAGAGAAACGCAAAATCACCTATTTTTGCAACAGGGAGGGGCGTGAAAGGAAAGGGAAAGAAGAAAAGGCAAATGAAGACCCTGACTCTGATGAGTTAGTGGAAGAAGTTTCAGAACAAGACGTTGTCGACGATGGTAAAGAAAAGAAGAGAAAAAGGCTGGATGGAGTGAAGAAGCTAAAAAGAGAAAAGATGCGGCACACAGACTGCAAGTCAAAGGTAGTTTTGAATCTCATTGGTGAAAGGTGGCAAGTTATCCATTTTGAACTTGAACACAACCATGATCTTATTGTCAAGCCATCGCTGAATAAATTCTTAGGTCACACATGGGAATACCTCAAGCAGAAAAGGAATTTATTATCATGCTCCATAGATGCAACTTGACCACGGGGCGCATTATGCAGCTAATGAATGAGTTCTATGGTTCAGCTTAGATAGTTCCATATGAAGGTAAGAGGTTGTGGCTGCTCAATAGATTATTGGGGCAGAGAGATTGTGGCTGCTCAATAGATTATAGGGGCAGAGAGATTGTGGCTGCTCAATAGATTACAGGGGCAGAGAGATATATATGTATATATATAGAGAGAGGGGGGGGAGGGCCTACAGCTATTTTGTTTTCCCCGGTGTGTGTTGCTTTTTCCAGTGAACTAATTTATTTACTGGATGCTTTTGATGTACCTACTGGAATATGTTAAACTACTTATATTATAGGAGTGAACATGTAGGTATAGTATGGTGTCCAGAAATAGAATGTGCGCTAGTAGATTGCTGTTAAACACAAAGCGTAAACTATGTGTTAATATATTTACAGCTCAACCTGCACCTATTATTCGGCACTTAGCCACTGGTATTTTGGTCATATATGTGTTGCTTTTTACACAGCTGAATTGTTAGGTAGATACTGCTAATATACTTATGGAAGATGGTAAAACTGCTTATGTGACACAAGGGGTTACCTATGCCAAACCCAATTTCTCCATCCAGTTTGTGTCATTCTCCTTATGTGTTAACCACTTGTATGTCAATAGCTTCCGTATGCTTGGCATGTCCTTCTCCTGCAAATTGTGTATCTTGGATTCATCCCAATGCTCAGCGTGCATAAGCATGTGAAAACCACAATCATGGCTGGAAAGAAAAGGCGAGTCAAACGTTGAGAGAGTGAGATATGTTTTTTTTTGCAGGAAATCATATGACAGATGCATTTAGGCTAGCAGGGGGTATACCTCATTGGATGATGTTAGCTGCCTTGATTGATGCTTCTGTCATATAGTCATTTTGTACCTATTTGTATTAAGTAGCTGGTTATATTTCAAAATGGAAACACAACTGTATACGCTATTGTAAGTAGTTGACAATATTAAACCCGACTATTGTCATATAAAAAGCAGTTTTATTAATTTCCTAAAACAGGGTTTTGTGCTTGTTATATGGGAGCTGCAGGGGCATGTGCGTGGTTTCAGGTAATTCAGATGCATGAATCCTAGTTGATGGAAAAAAAGGATGTAGGGTATATATTTTTAATGAAAACGCAACTGTATACGCTATTGTAAGTAGTTGAAAACAATACTAAACACGACTATTGTCATATAAAAAGCAGTTTTAAGAATTTCTTAAACCAGAGTTTTGTGCTTGTTATATGGAAGCAACATGGGGAGTGTGCATAGTTTCAGACAATTCAGATGCATGAGAATGCTACTTGATGAAAAAAAAGATGTAGGGTATATATTTTCAAAATGGAAACACAACTATATATGATATTGTAAGTAGTTAAAAACAATTTTAAACGCGACTATTGCCATACAAAAAGTAGTTTAGAATTTTTTTCTAATTCCGGTTCTCTGCTTGTTATAAGGAAGCAACAAGGTAGTGTGCATAGTTATCATATCATTCCAGTTAAAATGTGAGTCAAGACATGCTTTGAGGAGGCGCCTTATAACGAAAAATTGAACTAATAGCTACAACAAAAAAATGCTAGATACAGTCAGTTGCTTTGATACAGTAGTCTGCAGAAATGGGCATCTGCTAAAAAGGTGCATCAGAAGAAGGAAAATGCTGCATTCTAATAGGGAATTCTAACAAAAAACAGAGTCGTTACACTCATCATTACAGTATAACAGACTTAGAATACTGACAATTGAGACTACCTTGCTTAGTTGACACTAAAAAAATATCATAACTGGATTAACAGGGAGAAGCCTAGCATTTGTGGAAGAATTTCCTAAATCAGAGTTTTGTGCTTGTTATATGGAAGCAGCAGGGGGAGTGTGCATGGTTTCAGGTAATTCAGATGCATGGGAATGCTACTTGATGAAAAAAAAATGTAGGGTATATATTTTTAAAATGGAAACACAACTATATACGATATTGTAAGTAGTTAAAAACAATTTTAAACACGACTATTGTCATACAAAAAGCAGTTTTAAAAAAATTCCTAATTCCGGTTCTCTGCTTGTTATATGGAAGCAATAAGGTAGTGTGCAAAGTTATCAGACCATTCCACTTAAAATGTGAGTCAAGACATGCTTTCATGCGGCACCTTATAACGAAAAATTGAACAAACAGCTACAACAAAAAAAGAAAAAAAAATGCTAGATACAGTCAATTGCTTTGACACAATAGTCTGCAGGAATATGTATCTGCTGAAAAGGTGCATCAGAAGAAGAAAATTGTTGCATTCTAATTGGGAATTCTAACAGAAACAGAGTCGCTACACTCATCATCAGTGTAACAGACGTAGAATACTGGCAATTGAGACTACCTTGCTTAGTTGACACTAAAAAAATATCATAATTGGATTAACAGGGAGAAGCCTCGCACCAGCTCTGAAATATCTTAGCTAATTGCTAAAAAAGAGCACATCATCATTCATTTTCTAGAGCTCGACTACACAGGGAACAGATTGGGAAAAAAGGAGCATGAGCGGCCAATCTCCATCAGGGAGAAATGAACACACAGATTGAACAAGGGCACGCGAAACTCACCTGTCACCTCGCGGGCACAAATACCTTGCTTCCCTCATTCGACGTGCAGTTCCCACCGCCAGCAGAAATCCCCCTGCTAGCGCGCGGATCAATTGATTCGCTAGCACTTTGGAGAAGCCTAGCACCAGCTCTTGTTGGACGACCGTGCCTCTCGCTAGGTGACTATCCAGCACGAATCCTGCGCATAGCAAAAGGGGGCCAAACAGAAAAATCAGATGAACGCGATGTGAAGGAATCATGAGGGGATTGAAGGGGAACTGACCTCGCAGCAAGTTGCTTCGCTTCTCCGCGTTCGATTTGGAGCTCCCCCCAGAACTTGACCCCCTCAGCGCGGATCGATCGATTCGCTTGCGCTTGGAGAAGCCCACTAGCAGCTCTTGTTGAACGGCCTTGCCTCTTCTACGGTGATTATCCAGGTCGAATCCTTCGCAAACAAAAAGGGGAAAATGAAAATCAGATGACCTCGATGTGGGGAAATCACGAAGAAAAATGGAGGAAAACTGACCCCATGTCAATCTCCATCGCTTCTCTGCCTTCGATTTGTAACTCCTTCCGAATCAAGGTTGCAGGTGCCGGGGGTCGCGGGGGAGAGATGAACCCTAGAGAGAGAGGTGGGGGCGAAATGAAAGAGAAGAAGCCGAAGAGAACAGGTGCCCCCCAAAAAATCTCTGACTAGTGGGCCCCGCACGCGGTGTATTGTGTCTGTTGGGATTCGGCGCGGTCTGGCTGTTGGATCCCACGCGGGCGGTGGATGCGCGCGGCCGTTCCGACCGACCAAAATACGGCCGGCTGGATACTACTCTTTACCAAAAGAGATATACGAAGATTATTTTCTCTGAATGAAAATCAAAAGGGCAGAGCGTGTTGTTTTGGCAACAACCTTTCCTTTCCTTTCGGTCCACGACGTTGGAACTTTGACCAGATCACACGTCAAGCCGTCAAAGCTCTTCCTTCCTCGTAGCATTTTCTCTCATCAAAATCCAAAAGTTAGATCTTAACCTGCTCCTTGTTCATGTCCTCCGAAGCCTGCCGGGCAGCAGCGGCGGTGCATGCAGCAGCTTCTCCGGCGCCGCTGCAACAACCTATCTCGTATGGCAGAGCTGCTGCCGTCGGCCCGTCGCCGCCTCGATCAAGTAGTCATCACGCTCCTGTGGGTGTAGATGAAGGGATTTTCTGTTGCTATTGAATGGTGCGTCCGCCTTCATCCATTGTTAGGTACAGTATGGTTACCATTTTATTATCTTGCTATAAACTATACTCGCTAATCACGTTTGTTCTTTTTTAGGGCACTTTACTTTTCATTGCAGATCGTGTTAGTCCCTCGCCATGCACCCAATGCAATTTAGTCCCACGACATTATAGTTGGTTAATGGATCTCTTCTACCTTCCGGAAAAGGTATTATACCACAATTCAATCTCGTTATGTTCTCTTCCTTCAATCTTCCGTTGTTCTGTTCCCATTACTTCTCTCTACATCAGTTTGTCAATTTGGAATCTAATTTGAATTTTCTCCTGGTCCAGATATCAGTCTTGTGTTGATGTCATGAAGGAACGAAGCGCAATACAGTTCGTCCGAGGAGCACCCGAAAAGATGGACTTGTAGTTTTTTTTAGATTTTGTATAGTACAGCACGTGAGAACATGTACCACCAAATATGTGCTAGGTGTTGATTTATTTCTCAGAACATGAGAAACCGTGTACATGATATCAAAGTTTCAGTGCAATACAGAAGATATTTCAGAGCTATATGTTCATATATTGATATTTTCCTAAGTTGAAGTGTGTTTGAATGCAATCCGTATGGCTGTGAAAGGCAGGTACGTATAATTATACCTGAAACATGTCCAAATACAAATACAAAAAAAATAGGTATCAGAAATAAAAAATATTAGAATTATTAAAAAAATGAATGGCTAAGAGTACGATAACAGTCGGGAAAAGGAATGGATTCCATATGTCTTGTTAGCATGAATATCAATGGCTGAGAGTAGACTGTCGGGCTTTCACCGTTGGAAAATTAGTGCCCAACATCCACTCGGCTATAGGTCGAATGGCTGACCACAAATGGATGAGGGGAGATAGCCGACGGTTTACCCTCGGCAATATAGTTTTCCAACGGTATAAATAGATGGCCAACAGTGTAAAAACCATTGGCTATTCATACGATTGTAGTAGTGACTCGCGTCGTAGAGGAGGGGCGAGTCCCAGGGTGACTCGCGCCGTCGGAGGACAGAGTCCCTGGCTGACTCGCGCCGTACAGGAGGACGAGTCCCTGGCTGACTCCCGCCGTCGGAGGGGGGAGTCCCAGGGACACCGAGTCACGCTGGCTAGCCGCGAGTCTGGGTGAGTTGGCACTGGTGCGCGTCCCAACAACAGAAACACTAATTGCTTTAGAAATAGATAGAAGATAAAGATGTCCGTGGAAAAAAGTATCATTTGAACATTTGTTAGGCCTTGTTTAGATCCGTGGTGAAAAGATTTTGAAATTGAATCTTTTCACATTTGAAGTATTAAATATACACTAATTAAAAAATTAATTGCAGATTACGTCCGGAATTCGCGAGACGAACCTAATGAACCTAATTAATCTATCATTAGCACATGTACTGTAGCATTACGGTAGCAATTTAGTGTCTAATCACAGCCTAAATTAGACTCATTGGATTCGTCTCGCGATTTCCAGTCCATGCGATTTGTTTTTTACCTACATTTAATACTGTCATATATGTGTCCAAACATTCATTTTAGATTTTGCATTTTGGAACTGAACAAGGCCCTTAAACAAGCATCCTCATGCTACGCTTGCATCTTCTGAGTTAAAATGCAAATGCAATATACCTCTCATTTTCGGTGGATTTAGATCTATCTATGACCAAGACTACTCGTTATCACACCACTCAAATGAGTCAGGGTAGGAGTTCCTTCAAATGAGAGTCGAGGGGCGCCGGATGAGATGTGGTGGAGGCGAGAGTTCGGTTGGAGAAGATTTTTTACTTCAAAACTCTCAAAAATGAGATGAGAATTTAAATAGGGTGTCGGTCTAACTTAACAGTGTAAACACTATATATATGCAAGTGTCTAACCGTATCCGTTTAATCAACTGCTTAGCTCGTTTAATAGCCATTTAACCTGTTTAATTGGTTGTTTAGTCCAAACTAGTAGTGTGTGGCACGTGATAAAAAAGAAAATAAAATAAATTTGAATTTAAAAAGGAATAAATTTGAAACCATTACATTCGATTCAAAATCTCACAAATAACATCACACATTAAAATTATTACTAGCATCACAAATTAAAAATTATATATTAATACATAAGAAAGCCTTGGGCCTCTGGCGAAAAAAGAAGAAAAAATTGTAGGATCAAATATTAAACAATGAGTAACATATACAAAAAGAAATTTTCACAATATAGATATCCGTGAGCACCTCGACATCACAGCCAACTTCTTGATGATGAGGAGGCCAAGAAGGTTGCTCTCCTCGTCGTCAACGGCATGGAGCAACGACGTCATGCACCCGACAGTGTCGGGCACCGCCACAACGCGAAGAACGCTCTGCTTCTACCCGACGAGCTTGGACACTACGAGTGCCGCGGTCACCCTTGCGTCGCACTCGGCGCCGACCCCCTCGCAAAGAAATATGAATGAAGGGAGAGATGATTATGAATTTAATGAAGGGCGCCTTATCTAAGGGGCGCCTTATATAGAGGGCAGGAGTGCTAAGAAGATGAACCTGGACGCCCACGACTACGGTAAGTAATCAATTCCTTGATTGACTCCCACAGCTATGGTAAGCAATCAAATCCTTAATTGGCGTCCACAACTATGGTAAACAATTAAGTTTTAAAAGGAAGGAGATATCCCGAATGCGTAGATGTCATTCCTTTTTTCTGAAAGGAAACATTGATCCTTGATTGACGGACTTTATGGTAAGCAATAAGTGTTAAAAGGAAGGAGTCACCTGATTGCATAGATGTCATTCTTTTTTTTGAAAGGAAACCTTAATCCTTGATTGTCGGACTTTATGGTAAGCAATCGGATGTGACTTTATGGTAAGTAATCGGGTGTGGGTACAATTGGTGAGTAAGAAAACGCGCGGTGAAAAAAAAAAGAGGTGGGAGGAGGCGCCGGGGACAAAAACAACAGGGGGAGGACGACAAATCTGTCCCCCTAGTCGTTCGGGTCCACTTTTTACTCCTGATTTGTGGGTCCTTTGTTAGGAGTATAGGATTAATTGTTTGGGTGAAAAACGGTTTTAATTTGCTCATCCTTTATGGTATAGATGACCTTTCTCGAACCGGAGCTCGGAGGGTAAACTGAGAGCTGTTATCGACTCCATGAGGTCAGCTCGATGGATCGATCTATTCTATAGATTGTGATTACCTATATATTTGTGAGGGAGAAAAAAAATAGTCCGGTCTAAAAGAAAGAAATTAATTGACGTGGGAGGAGGAGTCCGTGACGTGAGGTGTGAAGGTCAAGACGTAAGGCGGCCTGGAGAAAATTATTTTGGTGAAAGCGATTAAGTGTCCTGCTTGTTTACATGTGAAATCACCATAATATTAATATTTGGATGGATACGTGGGTACAAAATTCGGTGACAAGGAAAATTATAGACGGTGACAAGAAACAACATGAATCCCCTAACCAGTTCGCTTACGCCTAGTGGGCCCAATACACCTTACACGTAGGGCCGCCATGAGAGGTATGGGGATAAACTTTTGGGTGAGAATTGACATCAATTCTTTCGTCCTTTATAGTAGATAAATAGCTAAACCGTGAGCGACCATTGTTGAGTGGCTAGCGTAGCATTGGTCATATATGGAAATGAAACCACAATGTACAACGCCGGGGAGGCAAGCCATGGTCCGGGGATAGCGGCGGTGCGCGGCTGCCACTAGTACAAAAACATTTTCAGAGACGGTTTTTTTACATTAACAGAGACGGTTTTTGCAACCGTCTCTAAGCTGGGGTCTCTGTTAATCAATGATTAACAGAGACGGTTTTCCAACCGTCTCTGTTAATAAGCATTTACAGAGACGGGTCTGTTACAAAAACAGTCTCTGTTAATATGCATTTACAGAGACCGCCTCTGTTAATGATTTTGTAGATTAAAAAAATAATTTTCAATCCCAATTTTGTCAGGCCACACATATTACTGTAAGTTCAGAAGATCATACAAAGATCATTCAAACGTGCATCTCAGACACACTAATGTTTATTCAAATGATCTTATCGAGTCAACATAAAAAATTTCTGCACATAGATAGATACATGAACATGGAGGTTCAGAGAATCTGGCAGAATCATCATCAGCTACAATTTGCCAGCAGGAGGCCGACCAATTCGACCAAACATTCTTAGGTATAGCAAACTTCCAAATCTGTCATGCACAATGAAATTTGTAAGAGGCTACAGAAACACTCTATTGAACACAATATATTATACACTAGTTGGAACTTAATAGTATAGATGCTGAATACGACAATACCTTCTTAGCACCATTTGACATCAAGTTCTTCACAGTGTCGAAGAACAAATCAATGAGATCGTCGCTATAGATAACATCTGCAGCAAGCAGAACTGTTGCTTTCTCAGCCTCCTCAATTTCGTGTGCAGACCCCATAGGTACCTTAAACTGCATAGAGGACATGTGACTGAGCCCAGAGCCAAAGAGACATTACCAAAAGTGAATAATGCAAAAGAATGATAATATAAAAGAGTCGGAAAGCTCCATCTAATGTATGGCAAACACTATGGAATATTTTGTTTATAAACAGGAATATTTTGTTTATAAACAGGAATTGGCAAAGCAACATATGATCTGATATTCAGATTCCACTTAAAGAGCTCCCGCGGCCTTCCTGCGGCGGCCGGCCCCGGTGAGGGCTCGACGCTCCTCGCCACGGCGGTGGGGTTCTCGGTGCCCGCGAACAGGCTCGCCACGAACGCGTGCTTCGCCACGGCATCCGGTCCCAATGGCTGCGGCTGTGTCTGCGAAAGCGCCTGTGGCGACGGCAGCGCGGGCCCCTGCTCCTCTACCTCCACCTCCGGCGGCCGGCGGCAGCGTGGGCCCCTGCTCAACCTCCACCTCTGACGGCGGCATGGCCCCTGCTCCTTCTCCATGCCCGCCGACGGGAGGAGAAACAGCAGGGCGGGATTACGCCTGCGGGAGGAGCAACAGCAGGGCGGGATGGTGCCGGCGGGAGGAGGAGCAGCAGGCCGCCGGCGAAGGGAGCGGGACGCAGGTGGCGCCGGCAGACGGAGGGGTGCGGACGGAGAGGGAGGATAGGAATATTTAGAGGATGGAATACAGAGCACCGCTGCAGATGGTCTTCAATTTGGAGGAAGGAATATTTTACAGGGTACTGATATATTCCTTTAGAGGATGAAATATAGAGGTTACGGCTGCAAATAGTCTCAACTCCAACTAAACATACAAAGGCAGCTTCGCGACAAGTAAGATCACCGAGCTTCAGGTTCGCAGGAAAGCGGACGCGCCAGGCTCGTCTAGTCTCTGGTTCCAAACAACCGAGCACGACCATGCCGAGTAGTGTGGTTCGGTGGTTCCCCACGGACCGTCTCCCTCCACAGCACGGTTTGGTGGTTTGACCTCTTCTGATTTTCCACCACATCCCGGATGCCCGTGCTCTCACCGAGGCCACGCACGCCGGACATCCACACCAAGCGCGCGCCGCATCACGGTGAGCCGGAAGAAGCTGATGGAGCTGGTACGTACCGGACCTCTGGAACGATGACAGCTGTGTGTATGCAAGGTCTGTGTTTCCTGTATTGTCTTGTGTACACTGCTGCAATACCTGTTTTAGAGTGTTGTTCATGAGCAGGCAGTTACATATATACTAGTGCCACAGGTCTTAAGTTGATTGTTTCATCGTCAGTGTCTAGCTGCGCCTGCAATTCAGATATCATGCTCTTCATTCCTGCTCGAGTTGTTTACCCAATGCTTGTGTTTATTTTGCAATTACATGGTTCAAATACCAAAATCGTTGCGTCAAAGTATTCATGTGCATCTGCAATATAATGTGGCCTTTTGTTTTGTTTGTAATTTGTAGTACATACTAGTATTCCCTCTGTTTTAGGAGGTTGCCCAGGAGATATTTCAAGAGCACATTATATTATCTAGCCATATATCAGTGTGTAGGCGCGCGCGCGCTCGCGTGTGCAACACTGCTACTGCAATACCAGTTTTAGAGAGTTATCCATGAGCAGACATTTACATACATCTGTGACCTAGTACTGTCATATATGAAACTTGTGTAACCATCCTCGTAGACGTAACCCAGGATGGTTTATAAATTTGTCTGAGTTTTCATTGTGGTTTTAAGTGCATGCTGACAAGCAGACAGCACAACGCAATGGGAAGCGTATTTTTCTGTTTCTAATTTTGTTGTTGAGACAGATAAGCAGCCAGTAACAATATGGCGTGCATTATCATCTAATTTTGTTTTCCTCTAAAAATCAGTCCCGCATGCTACTTCTGATCAATGTTGCCTGAAAATGGATTTCATCAAAATGCACATAGCATCGAAATTTTCTCTTTCAGACCATGTACTGCCAATAAGTCAAATATCAAGTCCGAATTGCTATTGTTCCATCAATTCAGTAGGTTTGACAGTCTCACGAGTGCACACTACTACAAAAAACATTAACGAAGACGATTTTTTTACATTAACAGAGGCGGTTTTGGCAACCGTCTCTAAGCTGGGGTCTCATCGATTAACAGAGCCAAACCGTCTCTGTTAATAGGCATTAACAGAGACGGTTTTTGTTAAAAAACCGCCTCTGTTAATGATTTTACAGATTAAAAAATTAATTTTGAATCCTAATTTTGTCGGGCCACACATATTACAAACATTCATGTCGGATAAACACATTACATCCATTCATGTTCTTATTATCATCACACATAAATAAGAATAGAGTCTGCACAATGCAATTACAGAACTTGTAGCCATAGTCCACCTTGTCAGCAATGGTGCCACCATTGACCTGGATCTCCATGAGCTGCGCCTTCTTCTGCTTCAAACCCTTCATCTTCCTAATCTGAAATACGGAAAGGAATGAGTGCAAAAATACCTAAACATTTAGTACAAAATTGGTTCAACAAAACAAGCAAAGGACCTTGAGAAGAGTAACAGATGCTTGACACATTAATTGACAAACAATATTTAATTGAGCAAAGGATTTGTCAGTTAAGGGACCAGTTGTAGCATCAAGCAGAAAGAAACATTGTATCTATAGCAATGAATATAGACCTGCACAATTAAGTTTGTTACCTGAGTATGGGCAATCACACGGACAACAGAAGCATACTTCTTCATCTTCTCAAGCTGCAGTTGAATTTCCTTCTTGCCAGCATCACTGTCGTACTTGAGAGCATACTTAGTGAAAGCCTTGTTCCTGCTCTTGCACCAGTTCTTGTAGAACCTCCTCCTCACTTCCTCGCTAAGATGCTGAGCCCAGACAGAGTTGAGGGTGCGGAGGCCACGAGGAGTCTTCACATATGCCACAAGCCCAACAATGACAAGAGGAGGAGTTTCAATGATGGTCACAGCCTCGCTGGTCTCCTTGTGGAGTTCTGCAGAAAATCAGAAAGACAGGGCTGCTACGTACCTTCATGTTGTACTACATATTAATGAACACAATCATGCAAAGAGAAACACGCAAGTCTAAAAATGCATTGTTAAGCTTCGCCATTACTGGTAGATTTTGTGGAAACTTCAAAAGTAAAGTCCAGTAGGGAGCTTTTTGCTGCACTGAAGAAAAAGTTGAGAAATAATATTACACAGGAAACCATCATATAAATGGAAATGAATTCAACATTTTGTTTAAGATACTTTTAGCAGGTTTTGAAGACTGCATTTTCAGATAAGATAAACAAAACAACTGTGATCAGTTCCAATGTCTACATAAAGCAGGACTACTTACTGGATCGAGGCTTCTCGACCTCACACACAATGTGTGTCATTCCAGCCTTGTAGCCAAGGCAGTGAGGTGGCATGGTTTCTTGGAGTCATCCCTGGGGAAGGACTTCACTGCAAAATCAGGGGAATACACATTAGATTGTCTTGTCTAGTAATGAAACTACTGATCAATCAAACAGGACGATTTACTGCAACTAAATCAATCACAGGCAGGTAATAGCACCGGTTATAGGTTACCAAGAATCCAAAACAATCAGTAGGTTTAGTATTCACCGTTAAATAATTCAAATCAGACACATTTTCAGGTTAGATATGATGAAAATTCTGAATTGCAACTATGCAGGGAACAATCGTACTCAAGCAAAGACTAACCTATGAATACTAATATATGATAACTCACAGTACAGAAGCTCTGTACACAAAGTAGGAAATACACCAGGTGCTCTGCAAGTAAACACAGGAAAAACTTCAGAAGTTGAGCACTAAATATTGAATGCATGGCAAGGACTAAATAAACATCCTGAGATAGAAATAACAAAAATAGAAAAAGTATATATAATGCCGAATGCAATGCTGAACCACTAATTCAAAGTACTTGTGCCCATCACTTGATGCCCAACAAATTATACTAAATAATCAACAGATGGAAAGAGCACAAATCAGATATTTGAAAAGCAAATTACACATACATATGTGCTCACACATACATCACAGTCTCTTTTCTAATCTGCTACCTTATTTTCAAGGATTCCTAATATGCCACTGATCTGAATTAGTATATATGTTAGGACACTCTAATTAGTAATTCAGTACAAGGAGAACAGGTGCCAATGCCTAAATAGAGATGGCCTCAAGCATGCCTGCAAGTAACTAGGAAAGCTCTTCCTGCAAGTAACAAGATAAGTACAGAACATTGAGAAATGGTAACTTCTCAAGGGGACTAGTAATGGAGCCATTGTACAACTAGTCATTGTGCCTGTAAGGATGTACTGGCTAGCATTTGAATTTATATAATAAGGCTGAATTAGGCATCCCAAATCATCTAACATAGTTCAAGCCATGTACTGCGTTTATAGGAAACTAAACTAATGTCTTTGTTGAGGCTAGGGACAGCAACCAACAAGTTTATACAAAACTGAATACCCCCATGGCTGAGGAAAACTAAGAGCAAGGTTGTAGTAATAAAACTTCTCATATCTTTGCATTTGACAAAGCAATTAATTTCAGCATCATCTCTCAACACAACACACTAAAGAGAACAAGAAACAACCTATGAAAAATGGATCGCCATGTTGAAGCTTACAGCACTGAGTTGGCATCTCCCTCTAGCGCGTCAACCCAGGCCTAAACAAGATTAATTACCCGCAGCACAAGACAAATGAGATAGACGGCAAGTTAATTAATCAACCAACCAACAAATGGAGGAGAGAGCTTTAGTCGGGGTCACTCACCGGCGCCCTTGAGCGCCATGGACGTGACCAGCATGATGCCGTGCTCCGCGCGTGGAGGTCGATGTTGTCGACGACAAGGCCTGCGCATCCCACGTCCTGCAGTCGGCGCTCCCAGCCTCCAGTACCTCCTGCGTCCACCTTGGTGCCACTGCGCACAATGGCCCAAACCCTAGATTAGGATCTAAATCGAATTGGGAAATCATAGAGAGAGAGAGGGGCAAAGATTCCTTGCCTGAGTAACGAGGAGCGCCGGCGGCAAAGGAACACCCGTACCAGCAAGCTCATGAGTAGTACCCCGGTGGCGCACGCAGGCACGATGTGATGGGCGAGGGCAAGGCTGCCCAGGGGCGAGATGCAGCTGCACACGGCGACTGGCTCTGAGAGGAGAGGAGACTGAGAGAGGAGGCCACGGCAGCGGCCAAGGATTTGAGCACCCCCCTTGACGGCGGAGAAGACGAGATGGCAGGAGGGAGGTGGGGCGGCGTGAGGGGAGTCGGGGTCTCGGGGAGAGTCGAAAGAGACCGGGGAGGGGAGGGGACGAGAGAGACCAGGAGACGGACGTGAACGCCACCTGATAACCGGACTTGAAAGAAAATTCGGGTCCAGAGGTTTCTGGCGAGACGGTAGCGTTAACCCAGTATTAACGGAGGCTGTAGCATTACAAAAGCCGCCTCCGTTAATATATTAACATAGACGGTGGATTTGCTCCGCCTCCGTTAATGGATCGTAACCGCCTCCGAAAATGATGGGCATTAACAGAGACGCACACATTTTGTAAGTGTCTCGGAAAATGTCTTGGCAGTGTCTCCTAAAATGTTTTTGTACTAGTGGCATGCAGCATGCTTCAATTCTTTCTTTATTGGATTTGATCTTTGCGTGGGACAACGACTTGCATAACCACAACTCTAAGTCTTTCTATTAAAAAACAGCTTCCCTCATAGAGCATTAGTCCACACAAGGATTTCAGCAAAAATATATATTGCAGTTTGAATCACACTTTTGTCTACACAAGCGTCTTGATTGTGTTAATGCTTCAAGTGTGTGGGACATAAATTCCCAGTTACCCACCAGGAAAGTACTCGAAGGAAGTAAGAAATAAGTCGGACTCCTACTAGATTTATTTTTGTAGTCCTACTAGGACTCACCTTGTAATAGACTAGTACTCCCGCAACAGAAACTCCATACTTAGCCTCAAGAGTGTCCCGCATTACTTTGCCATTTGGCAGGCAACAGGAGCGGAGCCAGGGGCACGGGGGACCTGCCACCCCCGCCCCCCTAATGCTCCCGCCCGCAATACAAGCACTAGAAGAGAATGAGGCATCCGCACCGGTTGGGAAACCCCCTTCAGCAGCGGTTTCCCAACCGGTGCGGATCTTTCGGTGCTAAAGGGGTACACTAAAGGCTCCCTTTAGCACCGGGTCTCGAAACCAACCGGTGCTAAAAGGGGCCGCGCACATGGCCCCTGCGCGAGCCCTTTTAGCACCGGTTTGTGGCTAGAACCGGTGCTAAAGGGGGACCATATAATTTTCTCTTTTCCAGCCTTCATATTTATTTGTTTGTATACGTATTTTGCCAACATATTTCGTCTACGTATTTGTTCTAATACGGATGTCGTACTACACTGCACTAGTATTTGTATAAGGCTCGTATAAATATAAAAAAGACATATATTACATATCTTAGTGCCAAAAGAGTTACATCATCTCATAGTGCTAAAAGAGTTAAGTTTTCTAACTTAGTATCCATAAATCACAATCCTGCACTTCGACGAGCTGATGATGAACTAGGACGAGCAGAGGATCTAGGACCAGCGATGGAGGAACGAAGACTTGAGGTGTCCGTATTGTCCCATGCATCATCATAATGAAATTCTCCATTCACATTGATGATCTCGTCCCAAATAAATCCAACGAGTTGTTCTGCAACTGCGTCGATCTTATGCTGCTCTAGGCTTTTACTAGAGATGGACATCATCTACGAATTGCAAACAATTAAAATTAAAGTATAATAATGGTGAAGTTGAATTAGAAACTTGTAAATAGATATTGCGTACCATAATATCATGGTTAGTATATATTTTTTCAAACCAGCTATGCATGTACTCGCAAACGTAGTATCCGCATAAATTATTGCCCGGCCCCTGTTGATGACACTGTTGGCGAAAACAAAGTTAAAGATATTTTTTAAGTTGATTAGCAAAGACGTATATGTACAAATTGCATGCGTACCGGGAATTCAGTATTCCATACGAGCTTTTCATATCCAATACCGGGGTGTTTTTCACGAATCTCGTTCCACATCCTACAATTACATAATCATGTTGTTAGTCTCAAATTTGAGTTCAAATAAAATAAGTCAATAATGTAAGTATATAGAAAAATTTGAATTGTTGAAATTTACTTATATATACGACCTTGTAAACATGTCAATGATTTCCTGATACTGTTCTTGTGGTTTCCTCAACGAATCGAAGACGTTAACCATACCTCTATCAGGATTCAGGACTATGAGCACCCAGTGGTAACTACATACATATGTATAAGTGTTTTAGCATAATGAGATAATTTAAAGAAATTAAGAAATTAAGAAAATAAAATGAGATAATATAAGTGTTAGCACTCACCCGAAGTTGTATGGCAATAGTATGGAGTCCATAAAATTTTGCTTATCCACATACTTGAATAAGTTCTGATATGTCGCCTCTGGATCTTTATACAGAATCTTCATGTGCTTCTCGATGTATGGAGCAACTAAGGCTGACTGCTGCAGAATTGTGAGATGTGCTTTACGAAATGTCAGCATGTCTCTGATTACCATCGTCTTTCTTCCTAGTGTGCCCTTTCCACCAAGTCTCCCCTCATGATGTGATTCAGGCAACCCAATCGGCTTGAGGTCTTCGATAAAGTCAACACAGAATTCAATCACCTTCTCTGTTTCGTATCCCTTAGCAATGCATCCTTCTGGACGAGCACGACTACGTACATACTTCTTCAGAACAGCAAACTATCTCTCAAAAGGGAACATGTTATGAAGAAATACCGGGCCCAGTATACGAATCTCTTTGACGACGTGAACCAATAGATGTGTCATAATATTGAAGAATGATGGTGGAAATATCATCTCAAAGCTGACAAGACATTGGACCACGTCGTTCTGTAGCCTATCCAAATCTTCAGGATTGATCACCTTCTGAGAAATCGCATTAAGGAATGCACATAGCTTCACAATCGCTTTCCGCACATTAACTGGTAGCACACCCCTCAGTATGACGGGAAGTAGTTGGGTCATCAACACATGACAGTCGTGAGACTTGAGGTTTAAGAACTTTTTATCTTTCATGTTAATTATTCCTTTAATATTGGAGGAATAGCCTGACGGGACCTTGATACTGTTCAAGCATTCAAACATACTTGCCTTCTCCTCTTTGCTGAGAGTGAAGCTAGCAGGACGCAGGTACTTGCGTCCTTTGTCTCTGTTTTCTGGATGTAGATCATTCCGTAGATTCAAACGTTTAAGTTCCTGTCGTGCTTCCAGTGTATCTCTTGGCTTCCCATAAGTACCAAGGAAGCTGATCAAGTTCACACAAAGATTCTTCGTCGGATGCATCACATCAATTGCGTTGCGGACCTCTAACAATTTCCAATAAGGAAGCTCCCAAAAGAGAGACTTTTTCTTCCACATCGCGGCACGCCCATCCTCACCTTCCTTGACAGGTTGGCTTCCATCTCCCTTTCCAAATATTACTTCTACATTTTTCACCATATCAAATACATCTTGTCCATTGCGGTGTATCGGCTTTGTATGGTGCTCCGCATCCCCGCCAAAGTGTGGACATTTCTTTCGTAGTTTGTGCTTCGAAGGAAGAAATCGACGATGACTCATGTAAACAACCTTTCTACAATGCTTCAAATAGATGCTTTCAGTATCATCTAAGCAATGTGTGCATGCTTTATATCCTTTGTTTGTTTGTCCGGACAGGTTACTTAGTGCAGGCCAATCATTGATGTTGATGAAAAGTAGTGCCCTAAGGTTAAAACTTTCCTGTTTGTACTCATCCCACATAGTAACACCTTCTTCCTTCCACAGTTGTTTAAGTTCGTCAAGCAATGGTCTTAGATAAACATCGATGTCGTTGCCAGGTTGCTTTGGACCTTGGATAAGCACCGGCATCATAATGAACTTCCGCTTCATGCATAGCCAAGGAGGTAAGTTATAGATACATACAGTCACAGGCCAAGTGCTATGACTACTGCTCATTTCACCAAATGGATTCATGCCATCAGTACTTAAACCAAGCCTTAAATTTCTTGCATCAGCATCGAACGTTGGGCATGCTCGGTCAATGTTTCTCCACTGGGATCCATCGGCGGGGTGCCTCAACATACCATCATTTTTACGTTCTTCCTTGTGCCATCGCATCAACTTGGCATGCTCTTTGTTCCTGAACAAACGCTTCAGACGTGGTATTAAAGGAAAATACCACACCAGCTTCGCAGGAATCTTTCAGGCATTATATTTCATTTATAAATAAAATACTAAAAAGCATACTCAAAAAAGATTTCAAACAAAATTTCTCCAATACATACCTAACATTAAATTTAAAACACTATGAACACACATATATAACCCTTTCTCTCTCTTCTCTTTTTTCCTTCACAAATTTCATATTTATAAAGTATAATAACAATAGAAACTAAACAAGAACATGAGAGGATGAAATTGTGTACCTCGTAGAATGCTTCAAAAGAAGGAAAGCTTCACAATTTTTGAAAAAAAATTGGCAAAATCTCGCCTCAACTCGAGCACACCATGAACACAGCTCGGAGTGTTCATGCTGGCTCGGGCGTGGGGAGGAAGGAGGGAATATATAGGTAGATAATCAGCAACGGTTGCTGGCTGCAACCGGTGCTAACATCGGGGATTTAGCACCGGTTCATAGCTAGAACCGGTGCTAAATGTTGCTCCAGAATTAGCACCGGTTGCAGGCAGCAACCGGTGCTAAAGGGGTAGATTTAGCACCGGTTGCTGGATGCAACCGGTGCTAAAGGTTCTCACCCCCACCAACGCGCGCCGCGCGCGCCTGCGCGCGGCTGCTAGCCGTTGGACCCGGTGCTAATACTCCATTAGCACCGGGGCAAAAAATGGCCGTTGTTTATGTCGTCCGCGGATGCCTCATTCTCTTCTAGTGAAGGGAGAGGATCCTAATTCTTTTCCTAATCACACTCATTCGCTAGCGTACATAGGCCTAGGAGAGTAGCGTTTAATAATTAAATTAATCATTTGAAAGTGCTTTTCTTTGGTCCTTACATTGAATAACCGGCTGCTGGATCTTATTTATTCCAAATTTCAATATACTTTTTCAATCTTTGAGCTTTAACAGATCGTTTAGCCAAGATGTATAGAGAACAAGGACCCTAACACTTGGCTAATTACTTGATACTTGTACCGTGCATGTTGTTGTGTCGATTTATTTATTATCTACTATGCTCGATTCAAATTAGTGTACAGGGACCCTTAGTATATATACTCCCTTTGGTTTAGTATTAGAAGTCGTTTTGGACAAGGTTTGAGTCAAACATTGAGAATATAAATCATGAATAACATTTAAGTCGTTGACTTTGAAAATGTAAAAATCATATAAATAGATTGGTCTTGAAAATTACTTTCATATATATATATATATATATATATATATATATATATAACTTTTCAAGAAATATTTTTGTAGAAAAGCGAAGTCAAAGTTTTGCTTTGGTTACCGTGTCGCTGTACTAAACGACTTCTAATACTGAACAGGAGGGAGTACGTGTGTAAACACCCCCCCCCCCCCCCCCCAAATGCCCAAATCCTTGCTCCGCCCCTGGGCAGCAAGAGGTATGTGTCAGCAATGTCTTCAGCAAGAACACTTATGATGGAGCCTCGGAAAAAGCTATCAGAGCAGCATCGAAGGCACTCCCAACCTCTAGAGTAGCACCTTCAGACTTTCCCTTAGCTACATATATAATGTTCATTGTTGTCAACCACATCATAAGACTCTCACGCCGACGCTTGTAGTTGGAACTATCAAACACATTTGCTTTGATGGATGGACAAAGCTAGATACCAAAAGCCTATCAACATCATAAGGTTTATTTATTGTTAGATAACTAGGCCTATTATATTTCAGTTTGTTTAATTCCAAAAATAAACTTGTATTCTAGCAATATTGTCATGACGATGGTGAGTAAATCAGATTATGTGCATGTGTTCATGATTAACTCAAATTTTATCATAAACAGATAGAAGCATAATAGTCGGACTTGTGCCGGAGGCACGGGGTGAGCTATTATCATCTAGATTAGTCATACTAATCGGATGACCTTAGTCGATGTAGCCGAACAACGTTGGAGCAGTAACGAGTTGTTGCAGTGCAGTCCCTTGAACGGCACTAAGCCACAAACATTCAGGCCACCTGGATATAGACGAAGTAATCGTACAGGGAGTAAACAGTCGTGTC
This sequence comes from Urochloa ruziziensis, assembly GCA_015476505.1. NCBI lineage: Eukaryota > Viridiplantae > Streptophyta > Magnoliopsida > Poales > Poaceae > Urochloa > Urochloa ruziziensis. The sequence goes on from CM027124.1 coordinate 33,429,898, forward strand.
AACACGCCCTGCAAAAACCTCATCGCTTGTCTATCCCGAGCAGGATCTCCAACAGTCTTCGAGATTCCAGAGGCTCTACTATTGCCAGTACCGTGTGTGCAGTTCCAGGTGGTGGGAATGTGAGAATGCAGCAAGCAGTGAGGGAGATGGGAGAGATCTCCTGAATAGGAGTATTTGCTGTGTTGGTGTGTGTTGAAGAGGTGAAGACGGTGCCTTATATATGTGGGCAGAAGGGCTAAGGAGATGAACCTGAACGCCTTATGGTATGCAACTAATTCCCTTATTAACTATCACAGCTATCGTATCCAATCAATTTCCTAATTGACTCCCACAACTATAGTAAGCAATCAATTCCTTAATTGACGCCCATATATATGGTAACTGATCAATTTCTTAACTGACGCTAACAAATATGGTAAGCGATCAATTTCTTAATTGAATCACATAGCTCATTAACATCTGGCTCGGACCAGCTCGCAGCTCACACCACACACCACGCTGCGCCGCACCCCATGTATGTACGTACCTCACATCTCGACGTTTCTCAAATACCCATGTGGGATTAACACATTCTAACTCCCTAGTATTTATTATTACACTTTTAGTTGGTTAATTGAATTAAATAAATATGTTAAGCCCATTTATTCCAACATTAATTATCATCTAATTTTGGTTTTCTCAAAAAAAGCAATATTGGATGCTATTTAAGATATATCTTTGTTTCTGATCAATATTGCCTGAAAATGGATGATCAACTTGTACATATATATATAGTGGTAAGCTGAACTAGTTGAAGTGACACATTCTATACAACTAAGATGAACTTCATATATATTAGGAGCAATCTTATGCTCATGAGTGCTTTATCAAACAGTTTAAACTTTTGGTTTGGTATAATTCTCTGTTGATTATATTAGTAGTGGTGTCCATTTGTTGATGTGAGCGTAGCAGTACCGATTGATTTCAGCAACATGATTCTAGTCTGTATCACACTTTTGTCTATACGAACATGTTGACTGTATTAATAACACTTCAACAGGTATGTCGGAAACCCTGATTATTCCATCAGGCATGTCCGCGGGCATGATCATCGACTCTGCCATCACAAGCCTCCCACACTGGGCAAAGCTACATGTAGGCTAATGGGGGCCATAGTCCCTCTTGGCAATTGCATAATACATTGAGTCCCTACTCATTGATGCCCTAATGGCCCCCCTTTTAATTTATGTTCTACTCTGCAGTCGGCATTCCAGACGGCCATATGGCGGCCGGTACGTGACGCTGTTGGGCACGTTGTCTGCTACAACTTGACCGAACGCAATTGTCATGTTATTGCACCTGCCGCCACCACGCCCGCGTGTGTCATGAGTTCCCTGGGTGGCTCCCTCGTCGTGTCAGCATGTGGACGGGAACGCCATTATTTGCTAAGATCCTTCCATGCGCGCGGCATTGCCAATTTCCATATGCATCGGTGATGGCGTCATGGCTGCTCGGGTCATGGCCTCAGTGTCCTAGCGGCCAAGGGCATATCGTTCCATGCACGTTCCATATGCACCACAAGAATCTGCTGCCTGTGTGGCTATGCTGGCCATTTCATCCAACCATTCATCGCCGTGTTGTAGAACCCCGCTCTGGGCAGGAAGTCCCAATGCATTCTGGCGTATCATCACCAGCCAGGGAACCTTGTCGTCGGAGATGCCACGCGACGGCACCGAGTCACAGTCACGGAAGCGGGACACAACACTCGTGAGCGGCGCGTGAAGTGCCACCGTCGCGTCGTCGGTGCGCCGTGCTCCCATCATGTCAGCGGCTCAGCGCCGGGACGCGCGAACGCCGTCTGACCGTCTCATACGTCGCTGTCTGGCGCCCCTGTTGGCCAATGCGGCTTCGAGCAGCGCGGCTGCGGCATCGTGCATGCTCACACGTGACGCCGTCACGCGACAAGACGCCGCTGCACGACGAACTGGCCATTCTCCCTTCAACAACCCACCTCTCATGAATCATGATCTCGTCCAACAGCGCAGCGTGTCTACCCTGACCGAAACGACACGCGCTTTGTGTGACCGGTTGCAGGTAGTGATGCAGGCGGAGCCGACGGCTAGTTACATGCCAACTGCTCTACGTGCACGACCAGTTACATGTTCGTGCGGCGCATCGTGCACTTTCCCATTGTCGACAACAGTGCCGCCATTTGCTGCCACCAGCGAGCGTCTCAAGACAATGACATAATCGAGGTAGAGCACGTTGGAGGTGTACCTGATGTAAATTTGCTAGGGGTGTACAGTGTGGCGTGAGCATGTTCTACGCAAAAGGAAATGCAAAGGAAAGGAGCAACATTAATTACCTTTAAGTTTCCACTATATATTTCTGATGGAAAACCGTGGTAATAGCTGAGATATAATAATAATACCTCAGCGTCGTTTTAGCATAATATTTTTGGGAAATAATGTCTTTCTCATTATATGTCGTTTGACCTGGTGTAAATTTACTCGTGATAAGTAGAAGAAAAGAGTTGGATTGGTTCCCCACCTCTTGACTAGTGGATTAATTCCCGGTTTCTTGTATCATGGGTAAATTGATTCCCGGCTTGTAATAAATCCCGGTCTTTTGTTATATCTATCATGGATTTCTTGTTATATTTACCATTCCTGATCGGGAACCAATAGGGTCAACCGTACAAGCCCTGAGTATATAAAGGACGACAAGAATCCCTAGATCGCTAGACTCAGAGACATAGATAGAAGAGATTCATAGAAGCATCACTTACATTACAAACATCCTTACGCAATACAAATCACCATACAGGACATAGGGTATTATGCTATTCACAGCTCAAATCTGTCTAAATCTTATGTTGTGTGCACCATTGAGTTCCTGGTCTCGGTGACACCACACCTACAAAGCTACTACCTCAAGATACCCCTCGGTAGGCTTGGCATCTAAACAACGACATATACTAGTACCACAGTATTTCCATATGAAACTTGTTAGCTATCATGCTCTTAAATTGATTGTTTCACCATCAGTGACTGGTTGGCTGCAATTCTTGATATCAGCATGCTCTTGATTCCTACTCCAGTCGTTTACCCAGTGCTTGTGGTTTGCAATCACATGCTTCAAATATATATCAAAATCATTGAATGAGTATTATTCATTTGCATCTGCAATATTGTGGTTTTATTTTTCTATGTAATTTCTAGTACATAATTGAAACATCAAGTTTCATACGCGAACACATGCATTATTCATACATTCCCTAAGCCACATTTAATAGTTGACATAGTTTATATCTCCAATTTTATATCCTACCACTTGATCAAAATAATTTAGAACATGAACCATGGCGCTCTCTTTTGCTTCACAACGACGATCAAATGCTATGCCATATATTCTAAATAAATTGAAGCATATATGTAGTGCAAGTCCATACGTCTTGATGCACAAGAAGCCACAACATTTATAACAAATTTTAGTATGTGTCACACCCGGTTCCGTAGACAAAACCGAATGCTATCTATATGTATGCCAGGATCTAGTTTCATACATATAGTGACATCATTAGTGAATAACAGCAACAGTATCACGTAAAGAAAAGGAGTTATCAGAGATTTACGCTTAATCCTGGAAACAAAGGCTCCAAACTTCACAGGCAGTCGACTGGGGGTAGCGTACGCCTAGCACTCAGCGACATCTTCAGAAAACTTCATACACCTTCTTCTTCTGAGCAGCAGTAAGCAAGGGTGAGTACACTTATGGTTGGTACTCAGCAAGGCCACAAAAATTAACCAGAATTCGATTTAATATCAACTTCAAGTATATTACTCATGTGAGGGTCCAGGCTGCTCTTAACCGTGAGCACGGCTGATATATCAGTTTTACACTCTGCAGAGGTTGTACACTTTCACCATAAGTCGCGTAAAAGTTCAGAAGAACTTTAGACCCAACCATGCTGCACCACACAGGCGCTTATCACACTACCGAGGTGTGACTGCATAGGGACGCTACGAGGCCTTTACAAAGATTCTTCAGTAAATAATAGTCCGCTAAGGATTCAGGTCGCCGCAGTCATAACCCTCCCTAGTGAGCAGAGTATCTTAGCAAAGCATACCTCTCAAGAGGACCGAGCTATACCCTGTCAACGCCACCCCTCTTGCCCTTTTCAGGTAAGACTATCATCCACCCAAGTTTCTAATTAATTAGCCAAGACCAGAGCCATGTAGTCTCATGGTTGTACTGTAAATCCTGGGTGGTTCTCCACGTTCCGATTAAAATTCATCATGATAGTATTAAAGCATAGATAGAAGGATGGTTAGGGTCACTTGCCTTTCACCAAAGTGTAACTTCTTAGAGTCTTCAACTCTTGATCTTCAAAACTCTTCAACATCGTTCCTTCTACCATACTCGTAGCAAACATCGGGTACAAACATACAAAACAATAAACAAGAACAATACACCAATCAAGAAAGGCTTTAAAAGAGCGCACTAAAGGATAAGGCTCTAGTCTAGGATCGTGAAAGCGCATAAAACACTAAGAACGATGCTATCGTTGAGGACACACATCTATCGTGAAAACTTCGGTTGTAAAGGAAAGGACAAAGGCTATGTGCCGCTTTCATTTTTAACTTAGGAAATCATATGTAAAGGATATTTCTAGAAAATACCCAAGATTAGAGTTAGTCATATTATATTTGGATATGAAAGACGTTGTGAAACCTAGTCAACTTTTATTTATAAACATTGATGTATAAATTATGTCATTTAAACATAGATGGTAACATCTAAGCGCATAACTTTATGATTCGTGTTGAACATACCAAATTATAATTCACAAACACATTTATGTATATATTTAGCCAAGTTAACATTAAGAAATCTCGAGATAAATCCTATGTAGCTTTTATTTAGAAAGCCCGTTGAATAAACATTAGTAAGGTTAACAATTATTTATGAAAGCCGGTGTGAAAACCTATCCAACTTTTAATTAGCAAATGATTCAATCTTACGTTAAGCAAATTTAAGTTTGATTATGAAAAGCCGAGGTTCAACTATATTTAATTTTATTTACAAACTCAATTAAAGTATATATTAGTCAAGTTACTATTGATTATGAAAAATCGGTGTAAACCCTATATAAATTCTTATTATGAAAGACATTCAAATATGCATTAATCAAATTAATATAAAATTTATTTTCAAAAACCTGCATGATGGAAAACATCAGTACTAACGTGTACTTTATGTTATTATGAACCTAACGCAATTTGAACGGATCGAAACGGAGCTAAAACGCGAAATCTATGAACTAAACAAACTGCAGGGGTCTAAACGCGATTAACCATAGATTATGAGGGGTAGCTGGTAAGATTCCTGAGAGACAGTGAATAGTGCTCGTGAAAAGGCTAAACTACAGGGTTAGACATGTAAAAGTGCTCGGGTGGGATTTATGTGCAAAGGTGGGATCTTTGTAGGGGGTTTTCCACAAAAGATACAAGACACAAGTTTTTGGTTTTTGATTTCGATGCTTATTGGGGGTGTGGCTGCAAAACTACCTTGTCTTCTTCCTGGATAACAGAGGCGGCCACGGTTGTTTTGCTGGTGGTAGCCGGCGGCTCTTGACGACAAAATCGCCGGCGTTCCCGGCGGGGAGAGGCTCGGCAGAGGTGGGGAAAAAGGAGAGGAGGACGAGGGGACCTCGTGGGCGTGCTCACCAGCGGTGGGGGACAATGGGAGCGACGGCAATTTTGCCCGGCGGTGGACGGCCGGCAGCTCGGTCTTTGCACGGGACGGCGAGCTCGAGCGGCGGCCTGCCAATGGTGATGGGTGGCGGAGCTGTGGCATGTCGCTGCGGAGCTCGTGGTGGTGGCGGACTTGCCCGACGGTCGTGGGTCGCAGCGAATCGCGCGACGGCCGGCGTCGGCGCTCTGCGAGCTCGACTGGCGACGGCGCTGCAGGAAGCGAAGGCGAAAGCGAGGGCGAGCAGCAGGGGTTCATGCAGGGCCTCGGGTGCTCGCCTTTTATAAGCATGGCAAGAAGGGAAGCAGAGGCGACGGTGGAGCTTGGGTGGCCATTAATGGCAAGATGGAGGTGGAGGCGGCAGTTACCAGAGCGAGGAAGGCGAAGTGACGGGGCGGCCGAGTGCTCCACTGAGAATTGAAGGCACGACAGTGGAGAGGAAATGAGCGGCCCGGGAGGTGAGGATCGGGGAACCTTGGGTGCCATGGCCGGTTGGAGGAGGAGGCCGACCGAAGGTTGAAGAAGAGTATGACGCGCGGGGCCCATGTGGAAGTGAGAGAGGAGGAGAGGGAGGTGGGCTGCATTGTGGCGCTGGGCCAAAAGGAGTGGGTCGGGGACCGTGGGCTCAGCCCAGATCGATAAGAAGATTTTCTTTTTTTTTCAGTAAACATTTCGTGCATAAAGAAAAATCTAGATAAAGCTAGATAATTCATTTAAGCCATGAAAATGCTCTGAAAATCCCAAAAGGTTCTAGGAAAATTCCTAGAGACAGATTAGGACACGAGGAGTTCAAATAAAATACTTGGAGCTCATGAAAAAGAATTTAGAGCCTTCTAATAAATAGATTTAGCTCTAGGAAAGTGAGAACAAATTCCAGAAAAAGATGGAAAATTCTCAGGAGAACTTGGTCGTCGTCTAAACGTATTTTTAAAACCTTTGTAAACAAGAAACACAACGGTGCATCGGCATGAATGCAGCACTCATAGAAACAGTTTATTTAGTTTAGAAAAGACAATCAATTATTTTCTTATACTAAATTACCTGTCAAGAAAATAAATGTTGAGAAAATTTTAAGGTTATGAGAAAATCGTTGCTTTACTTTTCTTTCTATTTACATCCTGAAAACAGGGTGTGACAAATCTACCCCCCTTAAAAGGAATCTCGTCCCGAGATTCGCAAAGGCTAGCAAGAGACAAAGGTATAGGTGGGTAGCATCGAACTCCTATTAATTTTCTTCCAGATTGTTCATTCTTACAAAAGCTCACCTTTTGAAGAACTTTCTTTATGTCTTGATAAAGCGATTTGAATAGACCTATGTCGATTCCATGATCGCTTTTCCTTGGCTTGACTGTCTCCTTTCGAGATGATCTCACTTCTTCTCAAAACAATCTTTACTTATTGTCCAAATGCCGAAGTCTGTTCTTTATGAAACTTTTCGTAAGTATCACCACAAAATTACTCCTTTTTTTATACGACTAGTGTGCTCATGTTTAGATAGATACTGGTTTATGTAAATGGCCTGTTTCACCATAACATCCTTCTCTTACCAAGGCATCTAGACTTTTCTTCATGTATTCCTGGTTCATTGGACACTATTTAGCTATTAGTCTCAGTTTACTACAATTGTAGCATGACCATTGGAAATTGCCCACGTATCACTTTGTGGGGCACCTTCTAGTGTGATGACTTAACTTGCTATGGTTGCATCACTGTCATGGAATATCCCCCGATTCGTACAAAATAGCGAGTCTTCCATTTTGGCTTCCTTTTTGCTCTACCATAGCTCTTGGTGGAATGGCTTGTGCACTAGAATTCTTCATGACAGAGTTGTCATGTAAAGGGTCACCAATTTCCGGCTATGGTTGGTAGGAACTGGGTTGAGTATTGCTATATGTTAATGGTTCTTGTAACTCCATCTTCTCTTGGTTTTCTTCGTTTGCTCGTTACTTGGGTTGCTTGATTCTACTCAGCTGAAATTCTTTGAACGAATTACTCCAATCCACAAGGTTTATAGTCTCATTACTATCTTAGTTTTGGGTAATTACTTCTCAGACTGGATCTCGGGTAGATATCTCCCTCTTCTTATTGATTTCTAGCTGATAATGTTGTCTTGCGTCAGCTATCATTCAGCTAGCTTCTTCCTGAAGACATGAATGACTATAATGCTCACAACATTTACATGTTTCAGGAATCTTGATATCCTCAGGTTGTATCTCCATCTTGAGCTCTAGCGCTTTACGACTTTTCTTATTCCTTTAATGGTTCAACGCTTCATGAATTTGCCTCTTTATTGGTCCGGTGGAAACATTTTGCCTTGTTCATCTCCATGTTATGTGATGGTGATGTCAGTGTTGCCTTCATCTTCTTTCTTGGTTGTTGAGGTCATCATCATCAGAGTGAGGTAGATGGGAGAATAGCAAACTACAAGGTGGCAACGAAACTAGAGTAGGGTCTTCTTTTCTTCGACTTGCTTCTACCCAGACGATGGTGGTGGTGATAGCTTCTGCTTGTTGTCATTGGTGTTAGCTTCACTTTCTTCTTGACATCCTCCATTGGACTGAGTAGAAAGGGAGGAGGATATCAAGGAGGTGGGAGGTATAAAAGAAAAACCCAACTAGACAACTATTGTTAATGTAGGTATAAGACCCACAAAACACCAACAATCATTACAAAGAAATGAATCAAACAAGATCATAAAGACAAGCATCATCATACAAAACACAAAATTACACCAATCATCACTTAGTCAAAGAATGATGCTAAACGTTGTTAATAAGGTTGCAAAGGGTGCTCCTAAGCAAGGGTGGTATGCTAAAACTTCAACATTGATGGCACATGGCTCCTCCAGCTTGTCCACGTTGAATAAGCTTCTCAACGAGTGGTGATGAAGGTGCCTTCAGTTTCTTAGACTTCTCTTCTGGTGGTGAACTGATATCTCCATTCTTCGGATGACTTGGCAAGCTTTAGGGTAGGTTGCACGGACCATCTAAACATTTTGAATAAGAGAAGAGTAGAAAAGACACTTTGGAATCCAAAGGACCAAGGAGTGATTTCAAATAGAATTAAAGAGAAATAAATTAGAGCAAAAGGATACTTTCAAAGAATGAGGGGATGAATAGACAGGGCGAACCAATGCCTAAAGAAATATTCAAGGAAAAGTTGAATAAACAAGGATACAAGGAGGGAAATAGAAATTTCAAGGAGGTAATGAATAATTAAGGTCAAAGAATCAATGAGAAGGATTATATAAATAATAATTAGAGATTCGCAACAGCACCAATAAATCTAGGAGGTGAGATGCATGAGATAGGAAAATCATTCATCAAGGAGGGTGCATGATCACGATCAAGAAGTCATCAAGGGCAGAGATAATAAACTGACAAGAGTTAAGAGTTTTACATTTGCTAAACAAGGGAGTGCAAATGAAAAGAGGTTGAGAGGAAAAGGTGAGCTATCAAGGGGAAGTTCAGAAAAGAAAGGGGTCAAGGTGTGAGAATATTCAATAGAGAGGTCAAGGATAAGGCAGAAATTGATTTTATATCAAAAGAAACCTTAGAGAACGACCAATGCTATCTAGGCTTACGTCCTACAGTCGATACAGCTCTGATACCACTTCTGTCACACCCGGTTCCGTAGACAAAACCGAATGCTATCTATATGTATGCCAGGATCTAGTTTCATACATATAGTGACATCATTAGTGAATAACAGCAACAGTATCACGTAAAGAAAAGGAGTTTATCAGAGATTTACACTTAATCCTGGAAACAAAGGCTCCAAACTTCACAGGCAGTCGACTGGGGGTAGCGTACGCCTAGCACTCAGCGACATCTTCAGAAAACTTCATACACCTTCTTCTTCTGAGCAGCAGTAAGCAAGGGTGAGTACACTTATGGTTGGTACTCAGCAAGGCCACAAAAATTAACCAGAATTCGATTTAATATCAACTTCAAGTATATTACTCATGTGAGGGTCCAGGCTGCTCTTAACCGTGAGCACGGCTGATATATCAGTTTTACACTCTGCAGAGGTTGTACACTTTCACCATAAGTCGCGTAAAAGTTCAGAAGAACTTTAGACCCAACCATGCTGCACCACACAGGCGCTTATCACACTACCGAGGTGTGACTGCATAGGGACGCTACGAGGCCTTTACAAAGATTCTTCAGTAAATAATAGTCCGCTAAGGATTCAGGTCGCCGCAGTCATAACCCTCCCTAGTGAGCAGAGTATCTTAGCAAAGCATACCTCTCAAGAGGACCGAGCTATACCCTGTCAACGCCACCCCTCTTGCCCTTTTCAGGTAAGACTATCATCCACCCAAGTTTCTAATTAATTAGCCAAGACCAGAGCCATGTAGTCTCATGGTTGTACTGTAAATCCTGGGTGGTTCTCCACGTTCCGATTAAAATTCATCATGATAGTATTAAAGCATAGATAGAAGGATGGTTAGGGTCACTTGCCTTTCACCAAAGTGTAACTTCTTAGAGTCTTCAACTCTTGATCTTCAAAAACTCTTCAACATCGTTCCTTCTACCATACTCGTAGCAAACATCGGGTACAAACATACAAAACAATAAACAAGAACAATACACCAATCAAGAAAGGCTTTAAAAGAGCGCACTAAAGGATAAGGCTCTAGTCTAGGATCGTGAAAGCGCATAAAACACTAAGAACGATGCTATCGTTGAGGACACACATCTATCGTGAAAACTTCGGTTGTAAAGGAAAGGACAAAGGCTATGTGCCGCTTTCATTTTTAACTTAGAAAATCATATGTAAAGGATATTTCTAGAAAATACCCAAGATTAGAGTTAGTCATATTATATTTGGATATGAAAAGACGTTGTGAAACCTAGTCAACTTTTATTTATAAACATTGATGTATAAATTATGTCATTTAAACATAGATGGTAACATCTAAGCGCATAACTTTATGATTCGTGTTGAACATACCAAATTATAATTCACAAACACATTTATGTATATATTTAGCCAAGTTAACATTAAGAAATCTCGAGATAAATCCTATGTAGCTTTTATTTAGAAAGCCCGTTGAATAAACATTAGTAAGGTTAACAATTATTTATGAAAGCCGGTGTGAAAACCTATCCAACTTTTAATTAGCAAATGATTCAATCTTACGTTAAGCAAATTTAAGTTTGATTATGAAAAGCCGAGGTTCAACTATATTTAATTTTATTTACAAACTCAATTAAAGTATATATTAGTCAAGTTACTATTGATTATGAAAAATCGGTGTAAACCCTATATAAATTCTTATTATGAAAGACATTCAAATATGCATTAATCAAATTAATATAAAATTTATTTTCAAAAACCTGCATGATGGAAAACATCAGTACTAACGTGTACTTTATGTTATTATGAACCTAACGCAATTTGAACGGATCGAAACGGAGCTAAAACGCGAAATCTATGAACTAAACAAACTGCAGGGGTCTAAACGCGATTAACCATAGATTATGAGGGGTAGCTGGTAAGATTCCTGAGAGACAGTGAATAGTGCTCGTGAAAAGGCTAAACTACAGGGTTAGACATGTAAAAGTGCTCGGGTGGGATTTATGTGCAAAGGTGGGATCTTTGTAGGGGGTTTTCCACAAAAGATACAAGACACAAGTTTTTGGTTTTTGATTTCGATGCTTATTGGGGGTGTGGCTGCAAAACTACCTTGTCTTCTTCCTGGATAACAGAGGCGGCCACGGTTGTTTTGCTGGTGGTAGCCGGCGGCTCTTGACGACAAAATCGCCGGCGTTCCCGGCGGGGAGAGGCTCGGCAGAGGTGGGGAAAAAGGAGAGGAGGACGAGGGGACCTCGTGGGCGTGCTCACCAGCGGTGGGGGACAATGGGAGCGACGGCAATTTTGCCCGGCGGTGGACGGCCGGCAGCTCGGTCTTTGCACGGGACGGCGAGCTCGAGCGGCGGCCTGCCAATGGTGATGGGTGGCGGAGCTGTGGCATGTCGCTGCGGAGCTCGTGGTGGTGGCGGACTTGCCCGACGGTCGTGGGTCGCAGCGAATCGCGCGACGGCCGGCGTCGGCGCTCTGCGAGCTCGACTGGCGACGGCGCTGCAGGAAGCGAAGGCGAAAGCGAGGGCGAGCAGCAGGGGTTCATGCAGGGCCTCGGGTGCTCGCCTTTTATAAGCATGGCAAGAAGGGAAGCAGAGGCGACGGTGGAGCTTGGGTGGCCATTAATGGCAAGATGGAGGTGGAGGCGGCAGTTACCAGAGCGAGGAAGGCGAAGTGACGGGGCGGCCGAGTGCTCCACTGAGAATTGAAGGCACGACAGTGGAGAGGAAATGAGCGGCCCGGGAGGTGAGGATCGGGGAACCTTGGGTGCCATGGCCGGTTGGAGGAGGAGGCCGACCGAAGGTTGAAGAAGAGTATGACGCGCGGGGCCCATGTGGAAGTGAGTGAGGAGGAGAGGGAGGTGGGCTGCATTGTGGCGCTGGGCCAAAAGGAGTGGGTCGGGGACCGTGGGCTCAGCCCAGATCGATAAGAAGATTTTCTTTTTTTTCAGTAAACATTTCGTGCATAAAGAAAAATCTAGATAAAGCTAGATAATTCATTTAAGCCATGAAAATGCTCTGAAAATCCCAAAAGGTTCTAGGAAAATTCCTAGAGACAGATTAGGACACGAGGAGTTCAAATAAAATACTTGGAGCTCATGAAAAAGAATTTAGAGCCTTCTAATAAATAGATTTAGCTCTAGGAAAGTGAGAACAAATTCCAGAAAAAGCTGGAAAATTCTCAGGAGAACTTGGTCGTCGTCTAAACGTATTTTTAAAACCTTTGTAAACAAGAAACACAACGGTGCATCGGCATGAATGCAGCACTCATAGAAACAGTTTATTTAGTTTAGAAAAGACAATCAATTATTTTCTTATACTAAATTACCTGTCAAGAAAATAAATGTTGAGAAAATTTTAAGGTTATGAGAAAATCGTTGCTTTACTTTTCTTTCTATTTGCATCCTGAAAACAGGGTGTGACAGTATGCTAATAGAGAATAGTACAAAATATAATATGGAACCAACTAGCATGTTATTCATTCACCCCACATCCTCATGGTGTGGTGGATTTTGGTTGTCCCCTACTGCATTTATGCATCCGAAATACTAATTTGACCCGCAATAGGGAAAGAAAGTGTTGTACAAACGGTCTAAAGGTAGAAGAAAGTGGAACCGGAAGCGAGCAACAAGTATTAACCAAGATCATATCTATTATAAAGTTTCACAGGTATAGGTAAGCCCTGACATGATTTCCAAGCATAAAGCAATTCCACTATACCCCCAAAAACATCAGCATAACAATCTTTGGACTAATCGACCACATATATGAGACTATAGCTAGATCGTAAAATCACCCGCCATTGGACTCATCACAAATTAGAAGCTCCTCGGTTCCAGTTGAAACAAACATGGCATGCAACTCAGTCTTTGTGTTGTCGGACGAATCCTCAACAATTTGTACCCTAACTCCCATAGCATTTCCAGAGTCCATCCAACTGGATATAACATGTTCTGCTTCAGCTAATGACTTCACGGTCACAAGATCATCATTTGATTGCCTTTCTGGCAAATGAGTTCCACTTGATTGCCTTTCTGGCACCTGATAGGGCTTTGCTAAAGTAAGTAGGGCTGGCCCTTGTCTTCTTCATCTGGGCTGGAATGTAGGGATTAGCATACTATTGAACAGCAATTTCAGCCATGATAGGACAATCTGGATGCCTTTTGACATAGGTGGCGATTTGATTTAATCTTTTTATCATCTTCCCAACCAATTTCTTCTTAAGAGTCATGGTACTACTGGACCGAGTCGCATGAGGAGGGGGCATCTAAGCCCAGACATCATATGTTAGAAAGAAACATTGGAGGCACAGGGAAGAAGTTGTTGGACTTAAGTACATCGCCCTGCATTAACTCCACTCTAACTAATAGCTGACCACAAATTGGATAAACCATCGCAAGTCCCCGGGTAACATTGCTGTTGTGCCTGAAGAACACGAGCCAGATGTCAAGTGAAATACTGTAAACTGGTAGCCAACGACAAGCCTCAATCTGCACATCCATTGCATATGATCTGCTCTCATTTTCACAACCACGACCTAACTTCATGACTATCCATTGTAATTATATTAAAATTTTAATTATTAGTTTTCATAAACATTAACTCTAATTTCATACGAATTATTAAAATTGTTCTTATAATTGACATTTTGTTGTATTGTGAAACTTTATAAATTGAAAACCCATATTTATATAGTAGGTTTTTTTTAAAAAATAATTTATATTGTAGATTTAAATTCTAATTTTCTACTCCACCCAAAACCTAGAAAAATTAAATATTGAAGTAGCACATGGAAAGACACGATGCAGACATTATGGCTATCAATAGTGGTGCAGCTCCAAGCCTAGGAGACTAACAAGTAGTCGAGTGTTGGGGATTTGACTGCGCCAGACACATGCACAGAGCGCTATACAAGGAGAAGTCATAAATTAGGGAGAAATATGGAGTGCTCAAGGTGAGTACCCTCCTCATGGTCCCTTGAGTCCTTTATATAGAGGAGGAAGGGGTAGAAATTGACCTCCAAGCCCCTAGTAGGTACAAGATTGACAGCTAGGCCTTCCGACCTTTACATGAACAACTCTTTCGCTAATGGACTAGGCTACATTGATTTTTTTGAACCAACACAGGCTCACCTTACAGGAAGAACCACTCCGACAGCACATATATAATGGCTCCCATGCCAGCTACTTGATCCAAAGGGTTCCTCTGTGCAACTCAAAACTAGATTGCTACCAATTACCAACTTTGATGATACATTAACTCAGCCACAACATTAAATGTGAACAATGTATATAACCTCAAAATTTTATTTCCTCAATGCTACTTGATGGTACATTTATAATTGCTGCCAGGATTGAAAAGAAAAATGTTTGCTGTGAGGATTCTTTTTATAATTGCTGCCAGGAATGATGCTACTTATAATTGCTGCCACGACCATATATACTTCTACAAACAAAAAAAACATATTCTATCATGTGAGCACCTTGTTTCTCTATAGAAAAGCATATGTTTCAAAAGAAAATAAGTAAAATGGTAGCTTCAATTATGCAACTACAAGTTTATTTCCTAGAGTCAAGAAACAAGGTTCACAGGTCAAGAACTTTGATGTCTCCAGGTGAAACCAATGCATCTGCAAGATTGACCTACTAGACCACCTAACATCTCAAAATGACCGAATTTGTTAGCCCAACACTATAGACAGAAGACTAAGCTGCTTTGCTGTAAAACGATTTGACTGGGACAACAAGATTCATGGGTCATAAAACTATTTTCCATCAAAAACATACTAGCTAAAGGAAAATCAATATCTTAGTGCTCATCGATGGGAAAAATCAATTTACGACTTAGGGTTTCATATGGGCAACCCACGAAAGGCTAAGCCAAGAAATCATGAGGGGGGAGAGGTCTCACCTTGCTTCACCGGGATCAGCCGCCTGGGGGTTAAGTCCCCAGGGTACGACGCAACAAACCTAACACTACTCATTACTGCAGAGACCCAAAACTTAAACGGCACGAAAACCTCATAAGAAGCGGTTATTTGACCGCTTCCCTTTTTTCAGTTAGAATAAGGGGTTATTTCACCGCTTCCTTTTTTTCAGTTAGAATAAGAACCTCATAAGAAGCGGTTATTTCTTCGGAGAGGGTATTTCGGACCGCTTCGTTTGATAAGTTATTCTAGGGCTCAATTCACACGGGTAGAATGACTAAAAATAGAAATTCACAAATAAAAATGGCAAAAATGGTTTCCTGTTGTCTGGAGGCCACCCCCAAGCTATGGTCGCGATCACTCATCACAAGTCACGTGTATTTCACGTGAAATACGAGCGCGTGCGGTTCCCGGCCTTCGAACATGACCTCCTCCCTCGCGCGAGCCTTCCTACATCTCACCTAGACGTCAGTTCCTGCACGCATGAGGGAGTTATAATCCTTTTGACCCTTTTTGCCTGAAGTTAGTTCTATTATTTGAGCATCTAAACGGCTTCAAATCGAAAAACTTTCAAGTACAAAGTTGTAGACCTCGTCGGAATGTAAAAATTTCATATAAATCTTCTCTCCATCTAAGACCGTATTTAAAAGTTACGAAATTCAGAATGCAACCTGAAATTCAAACTACAAGAGCGGGAACAAGTGTGAAAAACAGAACATTGAAGTTTTAAACATCTAAACGACCTCAAATAAAAAAAAACTCGACCTGCGGGGGGTAAGACAGCCCCCGGGCATTTTGCTAAGAGAGAAGACCTTCTCACGCAGGTCGAGAAAACCCCCGAACCTCTGCCCCACCCTTACACAGGGGCCTGAGACAACCACTGGGCTGACGGCTTCTGCAACTACCCCCAGGTAGGAGAGCCCAAGCCAACCACAGATACGACCTAGGCCGGGCCTTACACCTATGCTTTGGTTATGGCGACAGACGAGGGGGTTTTTTTAACCTCAGCCTGAAATTCGCTCCCACGGGGAGTCGAACCCAGGACCTGAGGAGTGCTACTGAGGCCGTCTAACCAAGTCAGCTAGAGGCCCTTTCGCACCTCAAATAAAAAACTTTCAACTACAAAGTTGTAGACCTTGTCGGAATTAAAACTTTCATATAAATCTTCTCTCCATCTAAGACCGTATTTAAAAGTTACAAAATTCAGAATGCAACCTAAAATTCAAACTACAAGAGCGGGAATAAGTATGAAAAACAGAACATTGAAGTTTTAAACATCTAAACGACCACAAGTAAAAAACTTTCAACTACAAAGTTGTAGATCTCCTCGAAATGTACAAATTTTGTATAAAGCTTCTCTCCATCGGAGACCATATGCAAGAGTTACAAAATTCAGAATGCAACTACGAAATTTAAATTACAAGAGGTGGAACAAGAACATGAACTATTTTGGACATCTAAACGATTTCAAATCGAAAACCTTTCGACTACAAAGTTGTAGATCTCGTCGAAACATACAAATTTCATATAAATTTCTCTCCATCTGAGACCTTATGCAAAAGTTATGAGCCGGTTAGAATAACTAGTTATTGACAGAGGCATGGTTTGAGCCGCTTAGGATAACTATTCTAAGCAGCTGCCGGTTAGAATGAGTGCTTTATTCCAAAATTCATTTTTTCCACCGCTTCGAATGACTATCTAAGCGGGTCATTTTTGCAGTAGTGACTGCAAATTAAATTTTCATGTGTGTGTCGAATTTTTCCTTGGGTTTTTTCGATCACATACAGATTCTTTGTCAGTTTTATAGAATTACGGAAATGATTAAATTCGTAGGGAAATTCATTTCTCCTTGTTGGTTTTAAAAAGACACACAAGGAAATTCAACAAAACACACAAGAAAATTACCGGGTTGGGCAAAACACATAGGACAAATGATAGTTTGACTTATGATAGTTTGACTTATAATCAAACTTATGATAGTTTGACTTAAGAAGAATTTATTTAGTAATCACTCTTGTCTATAAATTTAATTAAACTTATGATAGTTTGACTTAAGACAAATTTAGAAAATATAAAATTTTGAAAGATAGCCATTAAATTACTTTTGCGCAGGAACTAATTTATATTTTCTTGTTCATTGCAAACGTTACAAGTAATTAATTTATCTCGAGTATATCCAGACGCACGTCTCCCTGTCGGACGACTACGTGGCATAGTTCTGTCCAAGAGTTTTCCAATCCTTATCATCTCTCTTGGGCTGCCAGCCAGAAACAAATCAACGCCCTCCACTACTTTTCCTCACCTGGCTGCTCGCTGCTGCCTCTCTGTCTCGCTCCTGTTGTGCTTGCTGCTGCCTCTCTCTCCTGCTAGTCTAGTGCTCCGTCTCGATGGATCGAGTTGCTGCAACACAAAATTGAGTGCCCCTTCTTCAAATCAAATTGTGCTGCTTTCGAATCAGCACGGAGCTCGTTCACGTGTGACGCAGCGCAGCCAATGGCTCCCCGGCGAGCTTGGAGGCTCCGGTTCTAAGACCCCGCAGGGGAGGTAGCGACGCGGTTGCCGGGCAGAGGTGCGACCTTCCACGCACAACGCCCACCATGGGAGGTCGTGGGGCGTGACCTGCGGGGGCACGACATCCCCGTAGGAGGTCGTGGCGCGACCGCTGCTGGCCAGCGGGGGACGGCGGCCGGTCCGCGTGGCTCCAGAACCTCAGCTGATGCTTTGTTGCCGCCATTCGCCTAAAGCCCGTCGCCGCACAGCCCTTCTTCCCTCGAAACCCATCGCCGGTCGGCCCCTCCCTCGCCGAGTGTTGCTGTTCATTCCTTCCTCATGTCCGGATCTAGCAATGAATGTGAAGCAGCATGCTAGATTCCACCTTCCTGGTGAGACGCATTGTTATGTTTCAACAGTGATATTGTGATGTTGCAATTCGATTTTTGTGATGTTGCAATTCGATATGTGTGATGTTGTAGCAATGCTTTCATTTAAAAAAAATTATCGAGATGTTGCAAACATGATTTTTCGTGTTGCAATTGTGATTCAATGCTGTTGCAGCCATGATTTGGTATTTTTAATCGATTTTGAGATGTTGCAACATGATTTTTTTATGATGTTTCGACAATGACTTTGTAATGTTTCACATGTCATATGTGATGTTGCAAAGTAGATCCAGATGTTGCATATGTTGCAAGGGCTATAAACTTATGTTGCAAGCGTCTGTTCCAAATTTTTCAACTATTTTTTCAGACGTATGTTGCAAGTGTTTTATCTGTATGTTGCATATGTTCCTCACATATGTTGGAAGCGATTCATCAAAGTGTCGGATATGTTTGCAATGGTTTTCATTTGAATGTTGTAAAAGTAGACCTGGTGTTATACATGTTGCAAATGGGACCTGTCTACCACAGTTGCTGGGGCATCGCCGAGTAGGCGCAAATGGTCCTGCATGGAAAGCGGTGGCAGGCAAGTGGTCCCCGCGTGGGGTCGAGCTGTGCGGACCAGACACGGAGGGAGCGCAGGTGTGGGGTTGATTTCTGGGTACCCAATAATTACTATGGGGCCCACTGTCCGATGGCTTGCGCCCGGTCGGACGTCCGGGCGCTAGCAACTCCCAAATATCAATCACACTGTTTCCCATCCATTCATCTTTTTTCTTGCCACAGTGGCACTTCAACTTGGTAGCCACGAAACCCAATGTGCAAGACGACAAAACATGCAGAATTCGAATGCACAGGCGGCCGCTGGAGGGCAGCAGTGTCATTTCTGGTCTTTATACTGGCACAACAACCTTGTGATCATCATCTGACCCTGACCCCCCTTCTTTTTCCTTTGGAAAAAGTCTATATCACCCCCACCTATGGGTGTGGTCGTGGACTACATAACCCCCAACCTATAAAACGGTCTATATCACCCTCTGAACTTTCGAGACCGGTCAAATTACCCCCTAAAGCAGTTTTAAAAAATCATAGTAAATCATAGAAAAATCATAAAATGGAAAATCCAATATATTGTGTTGCGCTCCAAATGGGGAGATCTACACAGTGTTGTAGTACAATTTTTACAGTTATAAAAAAAACATAGATCTAAAGCTACAGCAAAAAAATGTACTAAACCATACCATATTATATGTTCGCATATATATATATATATATATATATATATATATATATATATATATCCTGATTGGTATCACTTTTCAATTCCATATATATATATATATATATATATATATATATATATCCTGAATCTGAATTTTGTAGATGATAATGTTAAAGATTAGTGGTTAGTGTTGGTTAGCTGCCTCAATGAATCAGCTAGAGTAATATCGTCATATCAATCTCTCTAGTCTTAATCGGTGAGGCGGAGGTCCACAGATCGGCGCGGCAAGTTTGCTCCCTCTCTAGTCTCTATCGGTGCCGGTGGGCCGGTCAACCTTCCGATCGAGGCCCGGTCCGATTCGAAATCGTGCCGCTCGTCTTGTGTACGTGTGGGCGTGGTTGATCATAAAACCTGGCCAGGCCTGACCGCCTTCCTCGACAAACCCTCCTCCTCCCTACAACGCAGCCGCGAGCCGCCGGCCGTTGCCGCGTCTCTCGTCGTCGTGTTCTTCCCGGCTCCCGTCCGATCCAGCTGGTTGTGCTTGGCTCCGACGTCGATCCAACGTTGCCGGCAACCGCCGGGATAGATCTTCAATCCCCTGCAGGTTCGATTTAGATCCCGTTCTCCGTCTGACTTTGATCCTCAAGTTTGTAGTACACGGCCAGATACACCTAGATAGGTATCGTGTTGCCGTTCGTTGATTCTTTCCAACCCTCAAGTTCGGCGGCGCGCAGGTCTGAATTCTGAAGTGTACATGGTCACATCCTTGGCGATGGCAGGCACAGTGTAGGATTTGCACGTACTGCAGAGCACTTTTGCGTGGAACATAACAATACTTAGATGTAATTTACATAACCAATTGTGCTTACGGTTTAATTTTTGTAGAGTGGTATGATAATAGGAGGGACGTGCTGTTCGGATCAACAATAATATAATGCTGTATTGTCAAAGCTATGAAAGATCTTGTAGGTCAAAAATCAGGTGCGGGCAATATTGCTGCTCAACCAATACACGATACTAGTAGACCAAGTGTTAAATTCGAAGACCTTCCGCTGGTACGTTCGACTTTCCTTTTCAAATTTTGGTACATGTGTTTGGTATGGATGTGGGGGATCTCTTAACACAGGATGGTCTTTGGATTTGGTACCTTTGCCACACAGGACGTTTTATACACAATTGTGTCCAAGCTGCCACCGAAAGAGTTTGCAAGGACAAGCGTGTTGTCAAGCAAATGGAGATGCGTGTCGTCGGTGTGCCCTAGATTGACATTCGATGACGTTGAGGAGTGCAAATGCAGTAGGGGTGGTTTGCACCAGCACACTATGGCATTCATACATGAGACCAATGCAATTTTGCAGAAACACCGTGGCAAGGTGGTTGAAACATTGGAAGTCAGAGTCTATTTTGCTGACAGTCTAGTTCGTCATCTCAACAATTGGGTTGACTTTGCTGTTGCATCCCAAACGAAGAACCTAAATTTGAATCTGAAGCCCGAATGGTTATGGAGAAACATCAACAATGACCGTTATGTGCTTCCTTTAGAACAGTTTGATAATGGAAGCATATCACGTCTACAGCACATGCAGCTTTGCTTTGTATCTTTAAAACCACCTTCACAATTCAAAGGTTTCCCAAACCTAAGGAAGCTTCATATAAGTTTACTGCATGTCAGCAGAAAAGATCTTGAACATATGTTGTCCCATTGTCGTAGTCTTGTGTGGCTACACATAGAAGGATGCCATCTCTATGATAATCTAATATTGGATAGTCCATTATCCAATCTGCTATACTTACGCATTGAGTGCTGCATATTAACCAGGCTAAAATTCCATGCCATGAATTTAGCTACATTTCAATATGAAGGAGACTTTATACCTATTGACCTCAGCCACTCTTTGAAGTTGCACAGTGCAAATATTCAGTTTACGAAGGTAGATTTTCAGCATGTTGTCCTGTCACTTCTCAGTGGGCTTCCCAACGTGCAAAATCTGACTTTCCACCTTTGGTGGCCACATTTAGAGGTCATTCTTTCGAAGATTCTTAAGATTGCTGTTTGACTTACATGACCTGGTCAATGACATTTTCTGTTTTTCTCTTTCAGAAACAATGGTTGTGGGAGACCTCGCTCAAGTTATCTTGTCTTAGGAACTTGCAGCTGTTACTAATTCTTCCCGCACATGTTGAAAATGTTCTATATTTAGTTTCATTTCTTAGAGCCACACCCTTTATTGAGAACTTGGAGTTCCATGTAAGTGAAAGTTACCTCTTTTGATGTTTATTGGGTACTATAGCTCTGTTTGCTTTTAATAAGATCGTATATCTTGAACTGTTTGGCTATTCATTTCTAATGCAAACCTTTGTTGGGCACTAAAATATTATTTGCATGCAGCCTTTTGGTAGTCCATATGGGGAGAGTTTCTTACAATAATTATCCATACACTATCACTTTGTAATAAAATTCATATATTCAATTATCAACGAGTTTGCAGTACATTACAGTTTCATGCCCCTTTTTAGGAAACTGTTATAAGAAAAACCCTTGCTGTAAAAATATTCGACAGCAAAGACCACAATATAAGAACGCCCAACATCAAATTTGAAACTCATTGCTTGATCGAGTACTTTAATCCTAGCTGCTAACTGCTTCAGTTTTTCAAGTGCATTCTTTTCTACTAAGAATATATTATTCCTGCTTCATTGAATTCGCCACGATCTAATTTGTTTGCATGCAACTGAGGGAGGTTTTCTCGTGAAGGCACTCTAATTTTACCATATGGCCTAGCCACCCAAATACCAATATTTTGTATACAAATTGTGCACAAATCAGCGAGCCGTGGGTGATCACACTCTTTGTTTACTGTGCATGCAGTTTTCTAGCCACACTTTATGGTTGGCAGACGGGGGTCCTCGCAGGCAAGACATTGGACAATGTAATAAATATAATTATTTGAAGAACATTTGTGTTACAGGATTCAAAGGGGCAAGAGGACAAGTCGAATTAATTTTGCATGTCGTGGAGAATGCACCAGCACTGGAGGCTATAAGTGTAAATACAAAACAATTGGCATCTAAGGAATTTTGGCCATATGGAAAGAATGGACCGCCCTTTGAGCAAGCTAAGAGGATTGCAACAACTGCCCTGGGAGTGGCACTCCCGAAAGGTGTCAAACTTTGTGTTATTTAATTATTCTGTAAAGTACGGTATAAGAAGATCCTCAGTCATCAGAAATTTTCTAGTGTTGAAGCTTTTTTCTTAAGGCATGACAAGTCTGTAGGGAAAGGTACTTGGTAGATATCGATTTGGCACTTGGTATTTTTCCCAAGATGGGTTTACCTTGTCAGTTCTACGTCCTGAATCTTAATTTGGTAGTTGACGATGTTAGAGATTAGTGATGAATCAGCTAGAGTTTTGTATCAGTGCTGCTATGATCTGAGTTCAATGTTCATCGGAGATATTGGAAGTAAACTGGTATAGTTCTAGCTGGTTCCTTTTGATTTTGTTTTCCATGGAGTATAAGATCTTTTTATCTCCCAGGCTGCTAAAGCAGTGTATCTGGTTGTGTCCCAAGATCTGTTTACTTTTTCGGTAGCTCAATAAGTCAGCTAGAGTAGTATCTATGCTCCTATTGTCTCAGGTCACTGTTTTTTGGAGATGTGTAGTGGTAGAATACTAGAATGGCAGTACTAGATGTTCCACTGCATTTCCTTTTGATGGAGTATTTCTTCATGGCTGCTTAAGCATAGTATGTGGCCTATGTTCTCCCAAGGTTTGGTTGAATGCTTTTTTTTTTCGAAAACGCAGGAAGAGCTGCGCTTCATTGCATTAGAGAGAAAAAAGTTCCCATACAACACCCCATCTCTCATACGGGAACAAATACGAGAGATAGATTTACAATAATATGTCAGACTAATAAACAAATAAACACAAAGCATGACCAACACACATGACCAAAGGAGCTAAATTCTCCCAGCTAAGCTCAGGCCTTGCAGCCTCTTCGCTCCAGCCAGGCACCAAAGACTATGCTCATCCTTGAGCTCCCTCATTATAGAATTGACCGAGGGAGCAGCCCCCTCAAACACACAGGCGTTCCTATGCTTCCATATCATCCAAGCGCCCAAGATTATTAGAGTATTAACTCCTTTCCTATGCTCCTTTGTCACCTTTTTCATGAGCTTGCGCCACCACTCGGCGAAACTACGCTCTCGCTGTCTAGGAATGTGCTCACCGAGATTCAGAGGTGCCAACAACTTGAACCAAACCTGTCGTGCCACTACACAATTCACCAAAAGATGTTGTACTGTTTCATTTTGTTGGTCACACAAGGGGCATTGGTCTGGGTGAGGCAACTCTCTTTTCTCTAATCTATCAGCTGTCCAACACCTGTTGCGGACTGCCAACCATAGAAAAACCTTGCACTGATTTGGAGCCCATGTTTTCTAGATTCTCCTCCAAGGCTCAAATGTTATTGAACCCTGAAAGTAAGCTCGATATGCAGATTTAGAGGAGTAGCATCCTCCTGTTTCCAATTTCCAAATGTGGCGATCTTCATGTTCATTTATTTCAATGCCCCTAATACAGTCCCAAAGTTGCAAATACTCGACAATACCGGTCCAGGATAAATCCCTTCTTATTCCAGAAACCGAATTGTCGTTGTCCAAGGCCTCTGCTACTGTTTGTCTGTTACGGATTCTAGGGGGCACACTTGCAAAGATTTCAGGAGCAAGATCCTCCACTGAACATTGAATCCTCAGTTGTCAGAAACACAAGCAAAGTGAAATATGCTGGCATCGGCATACGTGTGTTTGCAGAGGGTTATGTATGGAGCACAATTCATGCTGAATGACATTTGAAGTTTTATGTTCTGTTTCCTGTGAACTTTTGCTTGCTTTGCTTCTACAATGCAGTTCAGACTTCAGATTTCGATTTGGTACTTGGTGTTTGTCCCAAGATGGGTTTACCTTTTCAGTCCTTCATCCTGAGTCTTAATTCGGTTGTTGATGATGTTAGAGGTTTGTGATGAGTAAGCTAGAATTTTATCAGTGCTACTATGATCTGAGGTCAGTGATCATCCGAGACATTGGCAGTAAACTGGTAGTTGTAGCTGGTTCCACTAGATTTTCCTTTCCGTGAAGTAAAGATCTTTATATCTCCCTGCCTGCTTAAGCATAGTGTGTGTGATTGTGTCTGTGTGTTTTTCTGAAGTTTGAAAGAATGCTCACTGCCCAGTTCTCAGAACAACAATGAAATTGAAAAGGTACTAGCATCCGCTTGTGTGTTTCATGAGGAGGCTTATGTGTGAGCACAATTCATGCTGAATAGCATATTGTATTATGATTTATAGTTTCTGCAGATCTTTGTTTGCTTTGCTTCTACATAATGCAGTTCAGACTTCAGTCATAAGTGAGTATTGTTTGAAGGTTTAAGCAGTAGGTCGATGTGCAACAGAAGCAGTTTTAGTGGCAATTTGCGCAAAACCACACTCATAATGTCTCAAATATACAAGTCGACGGTGATATATTCCGGCACGAACTAAACTAGTCAATCTTGGAACAGAAAACCTATTAACTGACTAAAGTCAACCTGCAAATTGCCAAATATAAGAATAGCTCTTTTGATTGTTCGTGCAAATAGGTCAATGTCGTTTTGAAAAAAGATAACATTGATTAGATTGTGAATTTGCTTCCAGATATCTGTTAAAAGTTCACCTAATATTTTCAGCTTCCAACTGGGGATTTAAACACTGGTTCTTTCTGATATATTTTACAAGGTTCATTTAAAAGTAGGAAGCAGACTATACTACAAAACCTAGGTAATTGACATTCCACATCTATACTATAAAGGATGAGCAAATTGAAACCGTTTTTCACCCAAAGAATTAATCCTATACCCATCACAAAGGACCCACGAATCAGGAGTAAAAAGTGGACCCGGACGACCGGGAGTAGACGGATTTGTCGTCCTCCCCCGTTGTTTTTGTCCCAGGTGCCTCCTCCCACCTCTTTTTTTCTCACCGTGTGTTTTCTTACCCACCAATCGTACCCACACCCGATTGCTTACCATAAAATCCGCCAATCAAGGATTAAGGTTTCCTTTAAAAAAAAGGGATGACATCTATGTAATCAGATGTCTCCTTCCTTTTAACACTTGATTGTTTACCATAAAGTCTGTCAATCAAGGGTCAATGTTTCCTCTCAGAAAAAAGGAATCACATCTACGCAATTGGGTATATCTCCTTCCTTTTAAAACTTAATTGCTTACCATAGTTGTGGATGCTAATTAAGGATTTGATTGCTTATCATAGCTGTGGGAGTCAATCAAGGAATTGATTACTTACCATAGTCGTGAGAGTCCAGGTTCATCTCCTTAGCCCTCCTGCCCCCTATATAAGGCGCCTCATTCTCCTCCTCAAAACACATCATCTCTCCCTTCATTCATATTTCTTTGTGAGGGCGCCGGCGCCGAGTGCGACGCAAGGGTGACCGCGGCACTCGTAGTGTCCAAACTTGTCGGGTAGAAGCAGAACGTTCTTCATGTTGTGGCAGTGCCCGACGCCGTCGAGTGCATGACGTTGTTGCTTCATGTCGTCGACGACGAGTAGAGCAACTTTCTCGGCCTCCGCATCATCAAGAAGTTGGCTGCGATGTCGAGGTGCTCACGGATATCTATATTGTGGAAATTTCTTTCTATATATCTTACTCATTGTTTAAGATTTGATTCTACAAATTTCCTTTGTTTTTCCGTCGGAGGCCAAGGCTTTCGATGTATTAATATATAATTTTTAATTTGTGATGCTACTAAAAATTTTAATGTGTGATGTTATTTGTGAGAATTTGAATCGAATGTAATGATTTCAAATTTATTTCTTTTTAAATTCAAATTTTTTATTCTATTTTCTTTTGCATCGTTTGACAAAACGAACAATCATGTTTGAACCAATCTTCAACATGATTTGAAAAATACTGAAAAGCAATTCTGGGAATTCACTTGAGACAGAAATGTTGGATAACATGACAATCAAATTAAAGCAAGCTATCGTTCTTTGCCAAGCCAAAGTACATTACCTAATAAGTCTTGGAACGGGAGAACATCTATAAATAATTGCCAGTACGAAACGATAGTTGATGAAACTAACGGTTAGAGGTCGGCGTTGTAGCAGTCGTACCCCCAAAACTGCTGCCCGGCGGCGCCGTACTTGTACCTCTCGCACTTGGGCCCGACTGTGCCGCCGCCACCGCTCGTTGGGAAACTCCGTTCAGGACACGTGCGCGTGGCCGCCGCTGTTGGGGCAGCAACGCAGTAGCCCTACCTGTAGTCCGCCGTGCACGTTCGCGAGCTCGACGACGGGCAGGTGGGCGCGCCACGTCTTCCTCAAGGGGGAGAACACGGACGGTGAGGCGCTCGCCTCCAGGGAGTGCACGGCGCAATCGACGCGAAGCGGGTCGCCACCGCGGCAGCCGTGGCGCTCATTGAAGTTGGACTCGGTGGCGTCGATGCAGACCGGGTAGCCGGTGCGCGCGGTCGGCCTCGACGGTGGCGCGGTCGTAGGCATAGATGGTGCAGGTGGTGTGGTTGAACTTCGTGTAGTACTCCTGGTCGGAGAGGCCCGCGGCAAGGGCGCACGAGTCGCGACGCCGTGCCATGGAGGAGAAGAGCGCCTCTGCCACGGCGAGGGGAGGCGGAGAGTGCTGGAAATTAGGCCCATGGAGAGGCCCATTTCAGAAATTCCAACCCGAGTCCCATGCTCGCATTGTTCACAACACATCAACCGTTCCAGACTATTGAGACTTGGATCCATGCTGATATTATAGGAATAGCCGGTGAACCAGTACCGTTGCATTGATTATGGAGATCATGCAAGACACAATACTATACCCTAATTGAACTAGAGCAAAGTCTAATATGAAAAGGGCACTCATGTCTATACTATCTATGCAAGGGTATAAGACTAAACTAGCATATAAGCCATGCATATCATAATAGCAAGAACACAAACACAACTCAATCATATCATGACTAAGACAAACATTGTATGAAGAAGATAAATATCCAAAGTAGAATAAGTCGTCCTAAAACTAAGAGATACAATGGCCTTACCCTAGTGTTGACACTTGCTAACGTCATTACTAGTTGCCTAGTAGTACCGCTAGAAATACCAAGTGGTAGTCTAACCGTACGAAAAGATCCGCAAGCGCACGAATATACCATTGTAGCATTTCACCCATCAGTATTCCCAAGAGTATCATATTTCCCAAAGGAAGGCGGGATTGGTCAAAGGATACTGTTGCGATCATGAATATAGTAATAGCATGGATAGAATCATATACAAAGGACATGGATAAGAATAATAACAAGATATGGGTAGTGTGACACACACTGGGTTCATCTCAAGGACATATAGACTAGGGAAAAGACTAAGAGTTAGCATCTAGGTTCTAAACACTTCACATACATGCACAGGTCATATTAGAGATACAGGTTATACATCATCATGAAATAGATCAAAGCACCCAGGCAAGGGGAGATAACCACCCTCGCTGCTTAAGCACAGCCAAGTTGTTACTCATTTCATAACTCATACAGGGAACCCGAACGTGGAGGATTTCAGAGGGTCCAACGGGGCTGTCACCACCCGTGGCCAAACTGTGGGGAACACTCATAATTAACCATTGATTCCAACCCAAGCTCCATGCTCGCATTGTTCACAACACATCGACAGTTCCGGACTATTGAGATTTGGATCGATGACGCTATTATAAGAATAGCCGGTGAACCTATACCATGGCTTTGATCATGAAGATCATCCAAGACACGCAAGCTTATTCTAATCGAACTAGAGCAAATTCTAATACAAGAGAGGGCACTCATAACTTTACTACCTATGCAAGGGTATAAGATTAATCTAGCATATAAGCCAAGCATATCATGATAGCAATAACATGAACACGGCTCAATCATATCATGACTAAGACAAACATTGTATGGTAAAGATAAATAATCAAAGTAGATCAAAGTCATCTTAATTAGAACTAAGAGATACAATAGCCTTACCCAAGCTCAAAGGAGACCTAGAACCTGAATAGAGCTACTCTAGCCTACTCCACTAAGCCTAGAGCCTATGGAAGAGAGTGAATTGACCAAGACTTGTGTGTCTTCATTTGGAGCCCCCTCCCTCTTATTTATAGGCTCCAAGAAGCAGCATCTCGACCGAATATTCCCTAGAGAACCTCAGAATCGAACTTGGGAGAGCACCAGGAGCTGAGACGTGGAAGAAGCAGATGAGAGGAGCTAGAGGCGGTAGGGCCGATCCTACGGTTCGGACCGACCCCTCCTTGGCCTCCCTCGGATTGTGCCTCTTCAGGGTGGCTGACAAGTGGGCCCCAAGTGTCGTCTGCACGTGCACACACTGAGTTGAGGCGATTTGGTCCCTAGTGGGCCCCTCAATCCATGTGATGCACACGTGGCGGCGTCTGATTCGTCAAGAAGTTGTCACTTGGATCCATGAGGTGGATTCTCCTACAATTTCCTTCATTTTATGCAGCAAAACACCTACAACTAAATATTCTCCAAGGATATGTGGAACTACATTATTCGAAGGGAAATATGAGTGTTAGCATTGCAAATCCTTCATTGTAGTAGAGAATGTTGGCAGTTATTTCGGTACTTAACAACCGCCAACACCTAGCTCCTAAGAGACTTGGAAACTGAATAGAGCTACTCTAGCCTACTCCACTAAGCCTAGAGCCTAAGGAAGAGAGTGAATTAGTCAAAAGTTGTGTTTCTTCATATGGTGGACCCTCCCTCATATTTATAGGCACCAAGTGGCAGCTCCTCGAGCGAATATTTCGAGCATCCAAAGCAAACCGACCTTGAGGACAACACGAGAGAGTGACATGTGGAAGGCTACGATCAACCGAGCCAAGGTCGGTTCGGCCGACCCCTGACTGGCCTCTCTTCAATTGTGCTTTCTCCAGGTGGCTGTCATGTGGGCCCTGAGTGCCTTTGTCATGCGCACACGCTGGATTAAGGCGGTTTGGTCCCTGGTGGGTCCTTCAATCCATGTGATGCATTTGTGGCATCCTCTGATTTGTCGGGAAGTTGTCACTTGGATCCATGAGATGGAATCTCCTTTATTTTCTGTAGCATTTCACCTACAACCAAATATTCTCTAAGGACATGTGTAACTACATCATTCGAAGGTAAATATGCGTGTTAGAAAGGTAAATCCATCACTTTAGTTGACAAGGTTGGCGGTTATATTGGTACTTAATAGCCGCCAACAACTCCCCCAAGCTAGCCTCTTGCTCGTCTCGAGCAAGCACTTGGACTTAGGTTTATGGATGATTAGGAGTTGCTACGATGTTGTATCCTCAACGTGTGCCCAGTCTACAACAAGGTAGTCTACCAAGAATTAAGTTGGCATTGATCTCACCTTCGCTTTACTTCTGTGGGGCATGTAGCTTCACCTGCCTTGGGCGGTTGAGAGGTGGAACAGTTATATAGAACACTATTCACTCATTCATGATCAACAATGAATCCAGAGGTTTTGTAAAATTTTTGAAAAGAAAAACAAGTTTCTCAAATGATTCTCTCGGATCGCTCAATTGTGTATGATTCCTCGCCAAGGCTTAAGGTTGCCTTTATTTTCTCAACTTACTCCTAATAAGCTTTATGTGGAGCTGTAGGTAGGGAAATGAAAGCTTACCTGTCTCTCATATGTTGCTGAGTCAAAGACCGGATCCTTTGGAGAAGCAAGTCATACACTTTGATCAAGAATGTGCAAGTATGTGGATGGTGGACGGATTTGAGTGGATATATGTGGAACTCCGTTTTTTTCAATGACATGCTTTGTTAAGGCATATGGCATACCTTTCTTGGGTATGCATCTTTTATTTTTTATTTCTTTTGCATAGCCCAAGTCTCTTCTTTCAAGGCACTTTGGAGAGAGAAATCATGAAACATTGTGGAGCTTTCTTGTGGTGGTAGAATGGATGGATGGATGCATAACTTCTGGATAGAAGTTTAGCATATGTGGTGTATGTGGGTGTATGTGATTCTTGATCTTGGGAGTATGACCAACTTCTCACTAAGGGTCACGACAATTTGACAAAGCTCAATGAGAGAATAAGTAGCATATGTGGAGGCTATAACATAGGATCAACATATGGCCTTGGATAGGAATTTCTCATCATTGAGGAACTTAGCATTTTTAAGTTTTTGAAAGAAAAACTCCGGATATCAAGTTTCACATAGACAATATCTTAGTACTCCATTCTACCATATCACACCTCACAACAACCTAGGCATGGATCAAGCAATCACTACCCTCAAGTTTCAAGCTAATGTTTGATCAAGCAAGCCAACAAACTTAAGACTTAGGTAGGATACTAAGTTGTATAAAGGCATACAAAAATAATAAACAATGCAACTATTCATCATTTGAGCCATGAAGGATAAACATTCCAACCGTGCATAGGAAAGCAGTAAATATATTTGGTCTTTTCAAGTTTTCTTTATGATAAATGTACAAGTTACCACTCCTATCGGTGTCCTCCCCCAAGCTAGAATCTAGCTACTGCTGCTGGTTGGGGTTGTACCCCATAGAGTGTAGGTAAGCCATCATCTGCTCAAGGTGAAGTTGATGTGCCTACTGCATGGCGAGGAGTCTCTCGTCGTTCATCCACAGCCAGACCTGAGAGGACTGTGCGTTGTTGACATTTCTTAGTGTTAGTACTAGTTTCCTAGTAGCACCGCTAGAATGCCATGTGGTAATCTAACAATTGCGAATGAATCCGCAAGCGCACAGATATACCATTGTAGCACTTCACCCATGAGTATTCCCAAGGGTATCATATTTCCCAAAGTAAGGCGGGAGGTTAAAGAATAATGTTGCAATCATGACTATAGTGATAGCATGGATAGAATCATCTACAAAGGACAGGGGTAAGATAAATAGGATATCGGTAGTGTGACACACACTAGGGTTCATCTCAAGGTCATCTATGCTAGGGAAAGGACTAAAAGTTAGCATCTAAGTTCTAAACACTTCACATACATGTACAGGTCAAGTTAGAGATACAAGCTATACATCATCATGAAATAAGCCAAAGCACCCAGGTAAGGGGAGATAACGTTGTGGTAGAACCGCTC
This sequence comes from Urochloa ruziziensis, assembly GCA_015476505.1. Classification (NCBI taxonomy): domain Eukaryota; kingdom Viridiplantae; phylum Streptophyta; class Magnoliopsida; order Poales; family Poaceae; genus Urochloa; species Urochloa ruziziensis. The sequence continues at coordinate 33,461,390 of CM027124.1, forward strand.
AAATTAATCCGGCTTAAGTGCGCTAACCTTCCATTGGTCATCACGCAATTAAATCGGACTAATCTGACAGTCTGTCGGGTCGAGCCCGATGCAACCACGAACAGTTACATCGATCGAAACAAGTCATACAAATACCCGCTCGAAGGTGGATCCCAGAGATTACAACAATCCACAAGTATTAAATAGGTCCCACTTGAGGTAATTTATTACAAACCAAGTTCAATGCATAAAGTACTGTTGAATCAGAGTTTTTGAAAGCAGCGGAAATGAACTAATTATTCGAAGCGGTAGCAACGTCACGTGAAGCCGTCGTGACGTCACTCTGAAGCATCCTCGTCCCAAACAACAGACCAGCCAGGAGGAAGGGTGGTTGGCTAGGTAAGACCGGCAACCATCTCCTCAAGAGCGCTACCTGAAAAATAATTCCACAAGCAAGGCTGAGTATACTAATACTCAGCAAGACTTAACCGTCGGGTGTTAGCTACAACACCAACTTCTAGACATGCAAGGCTTTTGGCTGGTGGGTTTGTTTTGCCAAATAGCGACTAAGAGTGAATCCTTACTTTCAATATTTTAGCATCAAGTTCTAGTTGAGTTAACCATTCTAGGTAAGCAACCTGTACTAATCAAGCAAGTGGAGCAAGCAATTAAGCAAGCATCAAGTTTATCATCATCATGTTCCACTTTCATTACTCGGTGCGGCAAGAGATCAAGTAGTCTCATTAGCTGCGAGAAACAGACAGTTCGAACCGATTTTAATCTTGCAAGGGGGGACCCAAACACTCGGATCATCGCACTCAGCCAAAGGCTAGCGCTACCAGGTAGTTCCCATCAATCCCCCAGTCTCGTCCAGGACCAAACTCCCCTGGCATACGAGGTCTAAGGCTGGCCGAACCAACACTTACGCCCCTCGTACCCACATGTTCGAGGCATGGGGAAGAAGTTCCCGGTAGGAGCAGGAAAAAGTCCGCACCCTGGAGTCATGTAGGTACTAAACTTACCGACCCCATAGAATCGACAAGCGCTTGGTACTTTCAAAAACTTAACTAGCATCGCCGTCACTCTTCGACCTTAGCAACTTTTCATAAACAGACGGGGCATCTACATGACCAAAAATCCCCGTCCGTCCTCCTTATGATTCCAACATAAGTAAAGCAGTTGAATCCTATATCTCGCGAGTGACAGGAAATCACTCGACTTTTACCGGGTCCTTATAGCGGGGCAGCTATCGACCTATCATACTAGTATTGCATAGCATAGGTACCTAGGATCATGCAACTAGGGTTTCAATTCAACTCCTGAATGAAAATGCACAAACATAAACTTAGCAAAACATAGTTGCATGTATTTGAAACATAGGACATGCTCCGGGGCTTGCCTTCAGGCACAATGTTAGCTTGGGAGTCCTCTGCAACCGCGTTCGGGTCTTGCTCGACCTGGACAACGTTCACCTCGCCTTCCGCTTGGCCTTCTCCTTCAGCGGGGACCAGCTCGTAGTCTCCGTCGGTGAGGGCAGGTTCTACACGAATGCATATGCAATAAGAATATGATCTTATGTCGAGTCATCACAGTTGCACAATGATGAACCCGGGTGTATTTAAGTTTGTCGATGGTGATTGTGTACACATATATTATTTATCTTTGATTTCACCATAAAATAGCAAAGGTGTGTGTGTGATGTTTTCAGTTTATTTAACCATTTATTAAAATAACTTATTCTTATTTAACTCCTTTTTAGCAATGAAAATTTCATAAATTATTCTGGCAGTTTGGTTCACTATTAAAATGTGAGAAAATTACTGTGTGCTCTTTGTGGTTTACTTGATTTGCTGACCAAAATTTAAGCCAAGATCATGCATACATTAACCACAACAAAATAAACAAGAACAACACACTATCATCAAGATTAAATCCTAAGAAATCACACTATCATCCAAATATCCTTAGAATTTTACCAGAGCCTAAACTAGTCTAAGCAAGCTCACATGCCAAAGGATAGCTCCAAAAGATTTGAAGATCCTGCTGTTTGAATTAAACAAATTTAAACTGGTATGAGTTAAAAGTGCAGGCTAGCCAGCTCAAACTAAGCTCTACTATTTACCAGACATGCATCAAGGTACCACAAGACTTCTGCGAAAAGATTGAACTCAGAAGCTTCACAGACTAGTTATTAACAACGTTGAACCAGTCGTGCAATGCCAGCCTAAACAATTAACAACCCAAGATCTAGTGTGTAACTTTGTGCCAACTTTCTACAGCAGTCTAGATACTTCACCAGCTACAACATACTCAAAAACTAGCACAAACAAGCCAAAGGATTTCAAACTGTGCACAAATTAGAGTTTGAACAGATTTGAATCTAACTTAAAATCTACACAGAAAACACTATACATGCTTTCTAGAAAAGGTAGAGCACAGCACCAGGAATACAACAAGACTGGTTTTGCATTAATCTGATTTTTCTACGATTTTTACTCAATTTTCAAAGTTTCAGGATTGAACCCTAGATCTGAACAATCTAACCACAGAATAGCCCCTGGAAACTTGCGCTAAGGCCCCTAGAAAGATTTGTGGCTTTGCAAGGTGGTCCCTGGCCATGGCCGGCGGCGAGTTGGCCGGATTCTAGCGAAGTGGGGCCACGGGGCTCAACAATAACCAATCGTGGGTGCTTAGGGATGCTCACCGCCTCACCTCGAGTGGATCACGAGTAGATTGGGTGACCGGAGGTGGCGCGACGGCGGTGGATGGCGGAGCTGGGCGGCGGCGGCTTTGCTCGAGCTTGCTCCGGCGGCTAGGGTGGCTATTGGCACTCGGCTGAGGGCTGGGGGAACTCGAGGGGTGTGCTGCAGGTGTGCTCGAGCGGTTTGGGGTGCGCTCGAGTGGTTTGCGGCGGAGCTCGAGTGGTTCGTGGCCGAGCTCGAGTGGTTTTTGGCAAGGCTCGAGTGGTTTGCTGCGCTTGGGTGGTTTGCTGCAGGTGCAGCGGCGGAGTGGATCTGAGGAGAGGACTCGAGGGCGGAGCTGAGAGTGTCAGCTGGGGCTCTGGGAAGCTAGAGCAAGGGCGTGGCGAGTGCTGGTGGTGAAGAACGACGGCGGAGCAGTGCGCACGGCGGGGAGCGGCGGAGGGGCAGCCTGGCGGCAACAATGGCGAGCGGCGGAGAGGCAGCCTGGCGGCGACAAAGGCAAGCGGCGGAGGGGGGGGGGCTCGCGTGCAGGGGGTGCGGGGCCTTTTATAGGCAGTCGAGGCGAGGCTCGGACTGCGGCTCGGAGCGGCGAAGCAGCCACGCGGAGCTCTAGGCGGAGCGTTGCTGGCTGCCGCGGAGGACATGGCTCGCCAGTCGGCGGCCTGTCGCGGCGCTGGGCGGGGTGGCCGGTGGCCGGTCGGGGTGAGCTCGCGCGCGGGTTGGCGAGGTGCTGGGGCCCACGGCGACTAGTCTGCCTGTGGGGACCCCTTGGCCGGGACGTCCCTCGACCACCCGTATCAGTCCCTGGATCAGTACGCTGATACGGATTTCGACACAGGTTAGTGTCGGAAGCGGTAAATAACGTATAAGTTAAAATAACTTTATACCGTTTTAAACTAGCGGAGCGCGGGCGGGCACTCATTCCTCAGTTGGAATGAGCTGTAGCACCTCACAGCCCTGGAGTTCTAACCTGTATGACAATGAAAGCAAGAGTGAGTATTCAGAGTTGAATACTCAGCAAATCTCACAAATTCAATAATATAATATAAATTAAAAGAATATAAATGTTGGGCCTGGAGGGGCATTTCCTCCCTGCCAGTCCCGACATTAACCCCAGAACCCAGTCATCGGCACTCCTGCCGTCCGGGTTCTCCTCGCAATAAAAGTAAATCTAATCAGTGGGGGCTTTGACTAAGTGGACTCATTCCGGAGTCACGGCTATCAAGATAGGTTTTACACTCTGCAGAGGTCGTACTTATCTACCCTGCATTCGGTCAGTCCCTACCTTCGTCAAGACAGGTACTGCCCTACGAGACTCGTACCCACCGATGACCATCGCTGGTCAGCATTCCCTAGGTCCAGCCACAGGTAATACTGGGGGCTAAGCAGGGGCCACTAATCATCCGCCTCGCGGATGTTGACCCGGGTCTGTGAGCGCATTAATCAGGGCCCTCGGCCCTCAGGGTCTGCGACCCTGTATCCTAGTCGACCCGTGCCGCCCAGTCCCAGTCCTCTGCCTGGGGCTGTCTCCAGCATACCCGTTCCCGACTTGGTGCGTGCCCGACTCGGCACCAGGCGCTACCCAGTTCGCCGGTCGGCACTCTGCACCAATCATACGGCTCCTTGGGCTGGGTTACTAAGTTCAGCTGGTGGGGTGTGAATCAAGGCCTCACATAAATAGGCACTCCCGTAGGCTGTGCCTTTTTGGCATGCGGGGTTGTACTAGGCACTAGAAAGACTCTCCCATGAACCGGTCCTTAGCTGAGATCAGAGCGGCTCTTAGGACCCTCATAGCGAGGCCATCCTTCCACTCCCAATCTTAAAGCATTCTACAGCAGGGCCGGGCATCCACCCACGTGATGCCCCCCTCATAGCTTATGCTGCAGGAAATGGTAAACTTTAATTATTCGGGTGATATTATTGGTGAGACTTGCCTTCATTGTCGGTCCTTAGACGTTCCGTACGTGGGCGTAACTGTATGTTGACCAGGCGGGGCTTCGGGCCTTCTGGAGCTTCGGCGTCTCGTCGGGCCCGGTCAAGCTATCGAACAATAAAACACATAAAATAACATCAATAAATCAATCAATGCCTATAGATTAGAAAGAGAAATGGAAGATAGATATTCCGGAACGTACCTACGGATCCGGATGGATTTGTTGATGGATTATCTATTAATTATTTAATAATAATTAATAGATAGGACGACGGGGCTTAGGAGGGGTTTAGCCGGTGGGGTGGCTTCTAAGTGTGGGAGAAAGGGCTAGGGATAATTATTCTAAGTAATTCCCGGATAATTATATTAATTATTTAGAAATAGATTTCTAAATAATTAAGGGATATTTATTGAATTTCTATTAATATTCCGGAAAATTATTAATATAATTTTCCGGGAATATTATGGGCGGCATGCCTGCTGGGGTTTGCTAATATCTAGGATTTTGGGTCGGGCAGCATAAGGGCTAGGTTTACCTAGGGTTTTATTCGGGCAGCACAACGGCTACACGGGGCTAGGGTTTAGTAGCCGGTGTTTTTGGTCGGGCGGCATAACGGCTATACCGGGAGATATCTGGGGTTTGGATTTGGGCAGCGCAACTGCTAGGTGGGCTAGGATCAGGGTTTCGGTTGGGCATTACAACGGCTAGGGTGGACTGAGCGGGAAACTTGGATTGGGCAGCATTTCGGCTAGGGTGGACTGGACTGGAAACTTGGGCAGCATCTCGGCTAGGGTTGCGAAACGGCGAGCAGCGATGGGGTTTAGCGGCGGGGGTCGGGCATTGTGCGGCCAGCCAAACTGGCATCGTCCACAATGCTGGGCGAAATGGCTAAAGCTACGCCGCTGGTTAGCCTGTTCCGAGCGCACCCGAAAATAGAGCAGAGCAGCAGTTGGCGCACCTTTTTTCTACGTGTACGTGGGCAGTGTGGTATGACTAAAGCTACGCCGCTGGTTGAACTGTTTCGAGCATACCCGGGAACAGAGCAGAGCAGCAATTGGCGCACCTTTCTACTGTGTATGTGGGCAGCGCTATCGCATGGCGTATCTCAAGCTCTTGTGTGTGTGCGAGAGCTCTTTAGTCTGTGCGTGAGAGCATGAGCTCGTGTGTGTGCTGAGAGCTGGCTCTCGTGTGTTGTGTGTGTGCAGGAGAATGAAGGGGTCTCGGACCCTTTTATAGGTGAGTGGAGCTGAGGGAGGGGCGCAGGGCACTGGGCGTTGCGTGCCTTCTACGCGGAGCGGGCAGAGCGACGTGGCGGGGAGGCAGTGGCGGCCGGCGGCGTTGCCTTCGGACGTGGGCAGCGAGCGGAGGAGACTTGCAGCGCGGCTTCGGGGCAGGATGGCATGGCGCTGCGTGGCACGTGGAGACGAGGCGGCCAGCCTTGAATGCTGGTCAGGCACACCAGGAAAACGGCGAAGCGAGATGACGTCGGGCCGGTGGCCGAGCGCTGGGCGGCGGGGGTGCTCGCGCTGCACCAGGCAGCGCGCCCGTGCCCTCCTGCGCGGCGTGCTGGGCGTCATCGTCGTGCCCCGTGGCGAGCCGTGCGCTGGAGCGGAGGTAGGGCGGCGCACATGGCGGTATGGTGGCCGGCGGCAATGGGGCGGCGTTGGGTGGCTGTGGAGGGAAGAAAAGAAGATGAATAATGGAAAGAGCAAGGGGAGTATGGTCTCTGCGGCGAGCTCCGGCGAGGATCTGGGCGCTGGAGCATCAGCGGCGGTGGCGCCAGGCGGCTGCGTTGCCTGCAGCGGCGGCGCATCAGCGGCGTAGCGGCGGCGCTAGGGTAAGCCGAAGGGCTGGCGTTGCGTGCTGGGCCGCGAGGCGTGCAGGTGGCTGGGCCGCGGCCTGCTGGCGCACGGGTGGGCCGTGGGAGAGGAGCGCACGGGCCGGAGGTGGGAAGCGCGCTTGGGCCAGGGAAAAGGGGAGGCGAGCTGGGCCGTGGGAAGGAGGAGAGCGTGCCCGCTGGGCCGCGTGACAGTGTTGGGCCGCAAGTGGGGGAGGGCGGTGGCGCGTGGGCCAGGGGGCGGCTGGGCCGTCCGGCCGGAGGAAGGTGGTGGTGTGGGGCTGCGCTGGGCCGGGCTGGAAGGGGGAGGGGGCGGTGTGAGGAGAGGAATTCGGGGATGTAATTTGGACTCCGGGGTTGGGCCGAAAAATGGAGTTGCGGCCTGTTAAAGAAAAGAAGGTTTTTCAATTGTTTGAAGGAGGTTTTGGGTTTAAATTTGAGTGGGAATTCGAATCTTAAATGGGGTCTGAAGTGAAGGCTTGCGACGGTCATAGATATGGAATATTGTGGAGGAATTTGGAATTAGGATTTAATATTCAAACTAGATTTAAATATTAATCCTAAGGATTTGAGAGAGAGAGGTTACTATTTCCTGGAATTTTAAATATTGGAAAAGGAGTTCTAAATCATTCAAATGCATCACATATGACAACTTAAATGCATGGCTTTATTTAGAAAATGCATTTTGAATATTAAGGGAAAGGAAATTATATTTTTAATTAAGGGAAAATTATTTAGAGTATATATTTTTAAATGCTCTAAAAAGACGGGGTGTCACAGATCTACCCCACTTAAAGAAATCTCGTCCCGAGATTTAAGGCTAGAAAGAAGGTCTAAGGTTTCTTCTGGTATTTCTCTAACTCACGGCACCGATCGGGGTTTCCATTATTTATTAAAAGGAATTTCTTCTTCCTTCTAAATTTTCGAACTCTTTTTCCTTGTAGCCATTTGTTTCTCATTTCCATAGATGGGAAATTTATTACTGACACTTGTTTTCATTATTCCCAAATATATCCAATTAATTTCTGCCGGACCTGGGGTGACTCGATGAAATACTTTTCCTGAGTTGTTTTAATCCTCAAGTTCTTGAGGTCAAGAATCTTTTCCTTTGTTTGGGTTACTACCCCACTTAAAAGGATTCAACTCAGAATTTCCTTGATTTTTAATCCGAGATTTTCTTTCCGAATGGATTTCTCAAATTAAAATCTCGGATTTTCATATCTTCTCAGGGTGTCTGTCCAAACTTCTTATCCAAGCTTTTCCTTTACTCGGATATATCCTCGTGAGATTTTACTACATCTTTAAATGTCCTATTCTCGATTATTAGGATTGAATCTGCATTAGCTTCCGCCACGCTTCGGGAGTCTGGTGATTATTTTAGGGAAATCTGGTGGGAATTCGGGTGACCACTTCTTTCCACGGGGATTCTTCCGGGCACCTGGGAAGGGACTAATTCTTAACTTTTCTTTTGCCCGGGAGAATGTTATCTAGACTTTTCCGGGATTTCCATATTTACCCCAAGATTTCTTGTGTCCTCATTCGAACATACTACCTTCGCTGTGCTTTACCCTTGGTCATCTGGGCCATCTTTGTCCTTAACTTAGTTCCTAATAACCCTGTCATCCTAGAAGTGGTCCAGGCTTCGGAAGAGCTCCAGGGTTACCTATAGTCGGGTTTTCTAAGGGGGTCTAGTAAGTATCCTGGGGTTACCAGGTGGAGGAAAGGAATTCAAGGTAGAAAACTTTGGTGTCCACTTCTCACCGGAAGATTTGGTATGGTGATTCTTCTGGGTCTTTCGAGAAGTGTCTTTTCCTGGAGTGAAGGTGGTCTTTAGGGTTGTCGGGTTTGCTAACCATTCTTAGTGGAACTTTGGTTTCCAAACTTTATGTGGTGATTCTTCTGTCAAATCACCTAATTATTCCACTAAGATTCATTCCTTATGTTTCTTCTATCCGGAGAAGGTTGTCTTGGAATTTCTAAGGAAGTTGCTAGGGTTGGGTGGTTTGTTTCTGAAATGTCAGGCCGGAATGGTTGCTCTAGGGAAAAGTCGGGTTCAATCATTCTTTTGATGGAATATGACGAGATGGTTTATTTGGACATCGGAACATATGTTTCTCTTTGGAGTATGGTGACGGTCATGGCGAGGCTCAAGACGACGGGTGATTTGTCCGAGACATATCTTCGGGTAGTTTATGATGGCTAAGAGAAGATGGTTGAGTGGTGGCAGTTGCCGGAAATGGTGAGGGGAGAGAGTTAGAGGGGTCTTGATTATGGAAGGAAAAAGAATGTGACTGAGGAGCATTTTTCTTAAAGAAACTTGCATGCCTCAGTGATTATGAGAACTAGGGTTGTTTATTTCTAACGGCAGGGAATAGATGGGTGAATGACTATGGTTATCGAGTTGGGATGGGTGATATTTCTGGGATGGTGGTGAGGTTGTCGTGAATGGATGACGATCGAGGGGCAGGCTTAGATAAGCTTGCATGCCTCGATGATCTGTTGGGAAATAAAATAATTTCCTGTCAAGTACCGTGGGTTCTTGTGGTGGCCATGGTATTTTGGCAGAGTATTGGTTTGGTTTGGACGCAGGTTTCTTGAAATATTTTGGGAGGGAGTATATAGTGGAGTGTGAGATTGAGATGGTGAGGGTACGAGGTTTCTTTTTGGATTTTCAGGGGAATAGACCGAGTCAGGGATTACAGATGGTTGACTCGTATAAATTTCTTTTGGTGGCTTGATGATTTTCTAGGAGATTGTGGGTTGGAAAGGGATACGCTTATTAGAGAAAGAAATGTAGACATATTGATTTCTTTAGTGATGTCGGTGTGGGGGGAGGGAAATGGACGGAGATTTCTCGGGGAAAATTGTACGGGGTGGCCCGATTGGAAAGGATTGTCGACGTACTTGGTGCGTCGGCATTTGCGAGGGAGTAGACTTAGCTAGTTCTCGGGTGAGAGAAGATTGGATTTTTGGGAAGGCTATTGACGAGTTGGTAGAGACGATTGGTGGTTTTGGTTTCATCAGGAATTGTGTTGAAGGATAGGCGGGGGTCTGGGTATTCCTGTGAAAATCTTCATGAAAGTGGGCGGGATGAAAGCGGTATTGAGATTCTCAAGGTATGGGGTTGATGAACATGAATTTTCTAAAAACTGGGGGGAACCAATGGAGAGGTGGTGTCAGGAATGACAGGGATTTCGGAAATATGAATATCATCAGTCTTGATTCAAGAAATGGTGTTGGCCAACTCGAGGATACCTATGGTGGATGGAATTGGCCTTGGTACGGGTAAGAGTGGAGGTTTATTTGTCGGTGGAGGATTCAAGGATTGTAGAATCTAGGGTCAGGGTTTCTAACGGAGATCCTTATATCTTCTTTATTGGTTTCTTCAGCTTTCACGGATTTCTGTTCCAAAATTCTACTCAGGGATTTTGTCCTTGTCACATTCATAGTATAAACTTGGTTTATACTATTCCTGTGATTATTCCTTATTTCCCTGGGATTTGTATGTGGTGTCTCATGACCTGCGGTTTTCCGAGTATTATGTCCGGATCACTTCGGAATTTACCCCACTTAAGAGGGTTTGATTCCGTATCCGTATTAGACATTTAGAACTATTTTTCAGAAATTTTCCTTTGTTTCTGAATCTTGGTTTGAACTGATGACGTTAGAGGGACAGGGGCTATGGATAATCCTTAGGTTTTAAGGAAAGAGTGGATCTATTCACGCACGTCTACAATCAACTACCAATCAAATCCATATCTATTATATGGAAAGGGGGAAACTATTATCCGGGCTTAGTCAAGGATTATTCGATCAAAAGTACGTTACTATATGGTCGTAGGCTTATTTAAAAATCATTATTTTCATTACTCGATTTCTAGTTACTCCGGCAGCATTTGCTTTTTGGCAAATCTTCATCTCAAAATTTCCATATTACGGATCATCTTCCGGACTTCATTCCTATGATCCGTATTTGTCAGAGTAACATTTGGTGTTAAGCATAAGGTAGGGGGAATTCAGGGTACGAAATAACGGTTTTTCGACAATTTTCGAAAAAGGTGACAAGAATAGAAGGTTTCACGCTTCCTAATGCGTGTGGGCTGTCCTATATGGTGTTAAGAATTTATTTACGGCTCTGATACCAACCTGTGGGGACCCCTTGGCCGGGACGTCCCTCGACCACCCGTATCAGTCCCTGGATCAGTACGCTGATACGGATTTCGACAAGGTTAGTGTCGGAAGCGGTAAATAACGTATAAGTTAAAATAACTTTATACCGTTTTAAACTAGCGGAGCGCGGGCGGGCACTCATTCCTCAGTTGGAATGAGCTGTAGCACCTCACAGCCCTGGAGTTCTAACCTGTATGACAATGAAAGCAAGAGTGAGTATTCAGAGTTGAATACTCAGCAAATCTCACAAATTCAATAATATAATATAAATTAAAAGAATATAAATGTTGGGCCTGGAGGGGCATTTCCTCCCTGCCAGTCCCGACATTAACCCCAGAACCCAGTCATCGGCACTCCTGCCGTCCGGGTTCTCCTCGCAATAAAAGTAAATCTAATCAGTGGGGGCTTTGACTAAGTGGACTCATTCCGGAGTCACGGCTATCAAGATAGGTTTTACACTCTTCAGAGGTCGTACTTATCTACCCTGCATTCGGTCAGTCCCTACCTTCGTCAAGACAGGTACTGCCCTACGAGACTCGTACCCACCGATGACCATCGCTGGTCAGCATTCCCTAGGTCCAGCCACAGGTAATACTGGGGGCTAAGCAGGGGCCACTAATCATCCGCCTCGCGGATGTTGACCCGGGTCTGTGAGCGCATTAATCAGGGCCCTCGGCCCTCAGGGTCTGCGACCCTGTATCCTAGTCGACCCGTGCCGCCCAGTCCCAGTCCTCTGCCTGGGGCTGTCTCCAGCATACCCGTTCCCGACTTGGTGCGTGCCCGACTCGGCACCAGGCGCTACCCAGTTCGCCGGTCGGCACTCTGCACCAATCATACGGCTCCTTGGGCTGGGTTACTAAGTTCAGCTGGTGGGGTGTGAATCAAGGCCTCACATAAATAGGCACTCCCGTAGGCTGTGCCTTTTTGGCATGCGGGGTTGTACTAGGCACTAGAAAGACTCTCCCATGAACCGGTCCTTAGCTGAGATCAGAGCGGCTCTTAGGACCCTCATAGCGAGGCCATCCTTCCACTCCCAATCTTAAAGCATTCTACAGCAGGGCCGGGCATCCACCCACGTGATGCCCCCTCATAGCTTATGCTGCAGGAAATGGTAAACTTTAATTATTCGGGTGATATTATTGGTGAGACTTGCCTTCATTGTCGGTCCTTAGACGTTCCGTACGTGGGCGTAACTGTATGTTGACCGGGCGGGGCTTCGGGCCTTCTGGAGCTTCGGCGTCTCGTCGGGCCCGGTCAAGCTATCGAACAATAAAACACATAAAATAACATCAATAAATCAATCAATGCCTATAGATTAGAAAGAGAAATGGAAGATAGATATTCCGGAACGTACCTACGGATCCGGATGGATTTGTTGATGGATTATCTATTAATTATTTAATAATAATTAATAGATAGGACGACGGGGCTTAGGAGGGGTTTAGCCGGTGGGGTGGCTTCTAAGTGTGGGAGAAAGGGCTAGGGATAATTATTCTAAGTAATTCCCGGATAATTATATTAATTATTTAGAAATAGATTTCTAAATAATTAAGGGATATTTATTGAATTTCTATTAATATTCCGGAAAATTATTAATATAATTTTCCGGGAATATTATGGGCGGCATGCCTGCTGGGGTTTGCTAATATCTAGGATTTTGGGTCGGGCAGCATAAGGGCTAGGTTTACCTAGGGTTTTATTCGGGCAGCACAACGGCTACACGGGGCTAGGGTTTAGTAGCCGGTGTTTTTGGTCGGGCGGCATAACGGCTATACCGGGAGATATCTGGGGTTTGGATTTGGGCAGCGCAACTGCTAGGTGGGCTAGGATCAGGGTTTCGGTTGGGCATTACAACGGCTAGGGTGGACTGAGCGGGAAACTTGGATTGGGCAGCATTTCGGCTAGGGTGGACTGGACTGGAAACTTGGGCAGCATCTCGGCTAGGGTTGCGAAACGGCGAGCAGCGATGGGGTTTAGCGGCGGGGGTCGGGCATTGTGCGGCCAGCCAAACTGGCATCGTCCACAATGCTGGGCGAAATGGCTAAAGCTACGCCGCTGGTTAGCCTGTTCCGAGCGCACCCGAAAATAGAGCAGAGCAGCAGTTGGCGCACCTTTTTTCTACGTGTACGTGGGCAGTGTGGTATGACTAAAGCTACGCCGCTGGTTGAACTGTTTTCGAGCATACCCGGGAACAGAGCAGAGCAGCAATTGGCGCACCTTTCTACTGTGTATGTGGGCAGCGCTATCGCATGGCGTATCTCAAGCTCTTGTGTGTGTGCGAGAGCTCTTTAGTCTGTGCGTGAGAGCATGAGCTCGTGTGTGTGCTGAGAGCTGGCTCTCGTGTGTTGTGTGTGTGCAGGAGAATGAAGGGGTCTCAGACCCTTTTATAGGTGAGTGGAGCTGAGGGAGGGGCGCAGGGCACTGGGCGTTGCGTGCCTTCTACGCGGAGCTGGCAGAGCGACGTGGCGGGGAGGCAGTGGCGGCCGGCGGCGTTGCCTTCGGACGTGGGCAGCGAGCGGAGGAGACTTGCAGCGCGGCTTTGGGGCAGGATGGCGTGGCGCTGCGTGGCACGTAGAGACGAGGCAGCCAGCCTTGAATGCTGGTCAGGCGCACCAGGAAAACGGCGAAGCGAGATGACGTCGGGCCGGTGGCCGAGCGCTGGGCGCTGGGCGGTGGGGGTGCTCGCGCTGCACCAGGCAGCGCGCCCGTGCCCTCATGCGCGGCGTGCTGGGCGTCATCATCGTGCCCCGTGGCGAGCCGTGCGCTAGAGCGGAGGTAGGGCGGCGCGCATGGCGGTATGGTGGCCGACGGCAATGGGGCGGCGTTGGGTGGCTGTGGAGGGAAGAAAAGTAGATGAATAATGGAAAGAGTAGGGGGAGTAGGGTCTCTGCAGCGAGCTCCGGCGAGGATCTGGGCGCTGGAGCATCGGCGGCGGCGGCGCCAGGCGGCAGCGTTGCCTGCAGCGGCGGCGCATCAGCGGCGTAGCGGCGGCGCTAGGGTAAGCCGAAGGGCCGGCGTTGCGTGCTGGGCCGCGAGGCATGCAGGTGGCTGGGCCGCGGCCTGCTGGCGCGCGGGTGGGCCGAGGGAGCGGAGCGCACGGGCCGGAGGTGGGAAGCGCGCTTGGGCCAGGGAAAAGGGGAGGCGAGCTGGGCCGTGGGAAGGAGGGGAGCGTGCCCGCTGGGCCGCGTGACAGTGTTGGGCCGCAAGTGGGGGAGGGCGGTGGCGCGTGGGCCAGGGGGCGGCTGGGCCGTCCGGCCGGAGGAAGGGGGTGGTGCGGGGCTGCGCTGGGCCGGGCTGGAAGGGGGAGGGGGCGGTGTGAGGAGAGGAATTCGGGGATGTAATTTGGACTCCGGGGTTGGGCCGAAAAATGGAGTTGCGGCCTGTTAAAGAAAAGAAGGTTTTTCAATTGTTTGAAGGAGGTTTTGGGTTTAAATTTGAGTGGGAATTCGAATCTTAAATGGGGTTTGAAGTGAAGGCTTGCGACGGTCATAGATATGGAATATTGTGGAGGAATTTGGAATTAGGATTTAATATTCAAACTAGATTTAAATATTAATCCTAAGGATTTGAGAGAGAGAGGTTACTATTTCCTGGAATTTTAAAGATTGGAAAAGGAGTTCTAAATCATTCAAATGCATCACATATGACAACTTAAATGCATGGCTTTATTTAGAAAATGCATTTTGAATATTAAGGGAAAGGAAATTATATTTTTAATTAAGGGATTTATTTAGAGTATATATTTTTAAATGCTCTAAAAATACGGGGTGTCACACTGCCGGCCTTGGTCAGGGCAGCGGCACTGCAGTTCCGCCGGCTGGTCGCCGGCGACCACGTGGCGCACGCCGGGCGCCCGTCGCGTCTGGTCGGAGTGGCGCGGGGGAACAAAGCGGACTTGTCGGGTGGACCGTGGGGACAGCGCGCGGCGCATTTAAGGCACGGGCGTGGCTTCGGCGTCCACGTCAGGGGCTGGCCGCCGCGTGGCGGCGCTGTCGGGCGCGTGACTCGCGCGGCGCAGGAGAGCGCCGGCAATTCGTCGAACACATGCCGGGCGTCCATTCAAACCAACTTTTCTCCAAAATTTTGAACTGAAGTTCAAAATCTCCAAAAAGCAAAGTTGTGTTCCAGGTTACCAGCTACAACTTTTGTAAAGGTTGACCTATGAAAAAGTGAGTGAATTCGAGGGAAAACTGAGTAGAAATCAGCATGGACTCGGGTGCCAGCGTGCAGTGAACTTCTGTGTTTGACTGACTTTGACTGGGATTTAAGGTGCCTTCCACTCAAAATCTCGAAACGAGCCAATTGACAAAAATGTGTCCCGTTAAAAACTGAACAACTTTTGTATTGGTCAATTTTCAGGTTCTTAAGTGAAATTTCAAATTCGAACCATGCCAACCGTGAAAGGTCAAAAGTTCACCGAGGTGCAAGGGAATTTTTGGTAGGATTCCTTAAGTGAAAATCTAGGTGAGGCCAATTTAAACTTAATTAGGCTAAGACAAAAGGGTTTAGCAGGTGATTAAGCTAATGAACACCTAGATTGTCACAGCCTACCCCCTTAAACAGAATCTCAACCCGAGATTCGAGTGTAGAAAGAACTAGTGTGTGCAAGAATGCTTACGATCATGTAGAAGAAGAAAACCCGGAAACTTGGTGTTCGGGTAATCATCCGTCTCCCATGTGGCTTCTTCCTCCGTGTGATGATTCCACTGTATCTTGTACATTTTAATGATCTTCCTTCTTGTTCCCCTTTCTTTGCGGTCGAGGATCCGGAGAGGGTGTTCCACGAGAGCCAGGTCTGGTTCCACCCATGCCAAGTCTTGCTCGACGATCTCAAACACATTTCTTAAGTTGAGATACGTGGAAAACATTGTGGACACCTGACAGCTTCTCGGGGAGTTGGACTCGGTATGCTACTGGTCCACAGGCTTCTATGATCTCATATGGTCCAATGTAACGGGGAGCCAACTTTTCTTTTACCCCGAACCTTAGTACTCCCTTAGTGGGTGAGACTCGAACATAGACGTGTTCTCCCACAGAGAACTGTAGGGGCTTCTTTCTTTTATCAAAGTAACTCTTCTGTCAGGATTGGGCAGCCTTCAGGTTAGCCTGAATCACTTTCACTTTCTCCTCTGCCTCGGCCACTAGGTCCGTACCGAACATCGATCTCTCGCCGGTTTGGGACCAACTCAACGGAGTTCGACATCTTCGGCCATACAACGCCTCAAAAGGTGCCATCGTTAAACTCGCTTGGTAGCTGTTGTTATATGAGAACTCAGCGAGGGGCAAACATTTATCCCAATTCTTGTCAAAGTGTAACACACAAGCTCTTAGCATATGTTCCACTATCTAATTAACCCTTTCGGTTTGGCCATCTGTTTGGGGGTGGTATGCGGAACTGTGGATTAACTTGGTTCCTAGTGATTTATGCAAGTGCGCCCAGAAGCGGGATACGAACTGGAAGCTTGGGTCATGCACTATGACAAGACTGGGACAAGTGTTTACCGCTCGCTGAGTTCTCTTACAACAACAGCTACAAGCTAGTTTAAAGATGGCACCTTTCGAGGCCCTATATGGTAGACGGTGTAGAACTCCGCTCAGTTGGTCCCAGTCAGGGGAGAGACAAATGTTGGGGACAGACCTAGTGGCAGAGGCAGAAGAGAAAGTAAAAGTGATCCAGGCCAACCTCAAAACAGCTCAGTCCCGACAGAAAAGCTACTTTGATAACGGCGGAAACCTCTACAGTTTTCGTCGGAGAGCACGTTTATTTACGAGTCTCGCCGACTAAAGGAGTGCATAGGTTCGGGGTAAAAGGAAAACTGGCGCCCCGTTACTTGGGCCCTTCGAGATTATTGGAGTTTGTGGACCGGTAGCATACCGAGTGCAACTCCCAGACAAGCTCTCGGCTGTCCACAATGTATTCCACATCTCCCAGCTCAAGAAATGCGTTCGAGTTCCCGAAGTTGAGATCGTTGACCAAGACTTGGCATGGGTAGAACCTGACTTGGCCCTGGTAGAACACCCTTTAAGAATACTCGACCGCAAGGAAAGGGGAACCAGACGAAAGATTGTCAAAATGTACAAGATACAGTGGAATCATCACACACCGAAGAAGAAGCAACTTGGGAAACGGAGAATTATCTAAACACCAAGTTTCCGGGTTTCCAACTAATACACGATCGTAAGTACCTTTTTCCACACTAAGCTTTTGCTACACTTGAATCTCGGGTCGAGATTCTGTTTAAGGGGGGTAGGTTGTGACAATCTAGGTGTTTAATTAGCTTAATCATCTATAAATCAGGTGGCTTAAGCTTAATTAGGTGTACCCTGGCCCCACCTAGATTTTCACTTAAGAAAAATTCATCTAATTCCCTTTATCACGTGGTGAAATTCTGACATTCCTCGGTTGGCATGGTTCAAAATCCAAATTTCACTTAAACACTTAAAAATCTGCCAATATAAAAGTTGTTCACTTTTTAGTGGGACACAACTTTGTCAATTGGTGGACTTCAAGATTTTGAGTGTTTCATGCCTGAAAACTCGATCAAAGCCAGAGCATCTCTCTGAGTTCACACCCAGTTCATCAGAAGTTCATCCAAACTTCTCCCCACGTTCCCCACCAATCCAGGAACTTTTTCCATGGTGACCCTTTGTGAAAGTTGTAGATAGTAGTTGGGAACACAACTTTTGTGTTTGGAGATTTTGAACTTCAGTTCAAAATTTTCGAGAACTGGTCGCTTGAATGTACACCCCGCAGCTGTTCGACGAAAGGAACCGAGCACGCCGGCACCCCCGAGCGCGTCGCGTTCGCGCCGCCGCAGCCAATGCCCCGTGCCGCCGGCCCCCTGACCCGGACGCCGAGGCTGGTGGGCCATCTTGGCGATGGGACAGAACGTCTTGACCCCGCGCGCCTCGGCCTCGCTCCGTGCGCTCGCCTGCTCGCCGCGCCGCGTGCAGACGACGGCCGCCACGCGGCAGCCCTACGCCACGCCGCGCTCCGCGCCCGAGGCCGGCTGCCCGCTGTCCCAACCACCCGGCGCCCCTCGCCCAACCAGCGCGCGCGCAATCCCCCACACCCGCGGCACGATCTCGCCCGGCCAGTGCCCGCGCGCGCCCGCGTCGATCTCCTCCCCGTCGTGCAGGCGGCCCCGCCTCTCGTCGCCGCTGCGCGCCTGCCTCGCCTCGCCTGCTGCGCCACGGCCAGGCAAGTGGGATAGACAACACGGTCGCGCCCTGCCCAGCCGCGTCAGCGCGCCCCCGCGGCCGCCACGTGCTCGCCGTCCGGCGACCCACGCCGCGAGCATGCCCGCGCCCCTGCCCAGCCGCTTGCCCGCGCTGCCCGCTCCCTTAAGCTTCACCTCGACGCCACGCCCCCTTCCCCGGCTATAAATAGCCCTTCCCGTCGCCGCTCCGAGCTCCCCCACCGCCGCCTTCACCGCCGCCAGGCTGCCGCACCGCGCTACTGCCTTCGCGCCGCTCCGCAGCTGCCCAACACCGCCGCTGTGCTCCACTGCCACCCTCGAGCTCGCCCAGCGCCTAGCCGAGCTTCTCCCCCGCCGCCGCCACCGGCATTGGGGAAGAAGCAGAGCACCGCCGCCCGCTCGCCGTCCGCCGCCGTCGCACCTCCTTTCCCACTCCTTCCTGCACAAGATCGACACTAGGTGAGCCGGTGAGTGGATCCCCCTTGTTCTCGCCCAGTTCCGCGGCGTTACCTCGCCGGAATCCGGCCTTCACGCCGCCGGCCATGGCCAAGGACCCCCTCGCGAGGATCGAACTCTTTCCAGGGTGTTTAGTGTAAACCAGGGACCTATCTGTGAGGGTTTTAGAAAGTCCAGGGGGTTATGTGGAAATAGATTCTTCAGATCTAGATTCAAAAGCTAGGAACTTTGAAAATCGACTAAAAATCACAGAAAAATCATAAAAATGCAAGGCCAATTTTGTTGGACTCACTGTGTTGTGTGCTACCTTTTATAGAAAGCATGTATAGGAGTTTTCTGTGTAGATTTCAAACTAGATTCAAATCTGTTCAAATACAAATCTATGCACAGTTTGAAATCTGTAACTTAGTTTGTGATGAGTCTTGGATATGTTGTTGCCTGAATAATTGTGGGCTTGCTGTAAAAAGATGGAACCCAGAACTGTTTTAGGTTTTGAGTTATGATTTATTTAAGCTTATCTGTGCAGTTTCTTTTTTTGAAATGTTTAAATTAATGTGTTAAGCAATTAAGCCCAATCTTTTTGCAGAAACTCCATGTTAGTGTGGTACATCTGTGTTAAATAGCAGAGCTCAGTTTGACTTGGCTAACTTGCTCATTTAAATGGATCAGTGCTTAAATCAACTAAATTAATCAGCTTGTTCCTGAAATCTTTTTAAGCTCATCCTTGGCATGACAACTAGTTTAGGCTAGTATAGCTTCTGGTAAAAAGTTAAGGACAAATGGCTGATAGGGTGAATTGTTAGGATTTATTTTTGTTGATAGTGTGTTGAGCTTGTGCAATTTATCCTGATGTCTGCGTAACTTATTTTGGCCTGATTTTGGTCAGTAAATCCGCAGTGGATCAGTAAGCTTGCTGTACTTTTCTCACATTTTTATCATACACAAGGCCACCAGAATAAATTATCAAAGTTTCAATGCTTAAATGGGTTAAATAAAGAGCAAATCACCTTTAAATGTTTTAAACAGATAAATCACCCACCCGCACTACACTTGCCATTTTATGCTGAAAACAAAGTAAACAATCTTATATGTGTACACAATCACCATCAAACACCCCAAGTTCTTTTATGAGTAATTACAAACTTCATTAAAAGAAAGGGAAGGTCAGACCAATATTGTCCAGGTGAATGTGCCATTCAATACACCGCGGGTCTATCATTATGAAAGTGTGATGACTCGATATAAGATCACCTCTTATGCATGTGCATCTCGTGTAGAACAAGCACTCGCCGACGGTGACTACGAGTTGGTGCCGACCGAAGAAGAAGGACAAGCCTCGGGAGACGTGAACGTGATCCAGGTGGAGGACGAACTGAACCCCGCCGCCGAGAACCCCCAAGCTAACCACGTGCCCGAAGGCAAGCCCCGGAGCATGTCCCATGTTTCGAATACCTGCAACTATGTTTGTTAAGATTTACTTGTGCATTTACGTTCAGGAGTTGAATTGAAACCTTAGTTGCATGATCCTAGGTACCTATGCTATTGCAATACTAGTATGATAGATCGATAGTGGCTATGCTATAAGGACCCGGTAAAAGTCGAGTGATTTCCTGTCACTCGCGAGATATAGGAATCAACTGCTTTACTTATGTTGGAATCATAAGGATGACGGGCGGGGATTTTTGTCATGTAGATGCCCCGTCCGTGTAAGCAAAATTTGGTTAAGGCCGAATGGTGTGGTACCGACGGTTAAGTGTTTGAAAGCACTAAGCACTTGTTTGGGCATGGGACCGGTAAGTTTAGTACCTGTTCGGAACGGGGAGTGGCCTCGCCCTGCTTTCCCTGGGATTCACCTCCCCATGCGGTACACATGTGGCTCAAGACCGAATCCGGCCGGCGTGGCCGCGAAGTATCAACCGGATAGGCTTGTGTCCAAGGGGAGTAGGCTCGGATTAACGAACCGGGATGACATGGGAACGGCCTGGTTAGCGTCGACCTTGGTGGTTGGTGCTTTTCCGTGTGTTTAGTTTCCACCTTGCAAGGTTAAAATCGGTTCGAACTGTCTGTTTCTCGCAGCTAATGAGACTACTTAACCCCGCTGCCGCATTGAGTAAGAAAGTGGAACATGACGTTGATGATAAACTTGATGCTTTCTTAATTTCTTGCTCAACATGCTTGATTAGAATCAGGTGCTTACCTAGAATGGTTAACTCGGACTAGAACTTGATGCTAAAAGATTGAAAGCAAGGACCCACTCTTAGTCGCTCTTTGGCAAAACAAACCCACCAGCCAAAAGCCTTGCATGTCTAGGAGTCGGTGACGTAGTTCTCACCTGACGGGTAAGTCTTGCTGAGTATTAGTATACTCAGCCTTGCTTTGTTGACTGTTTTCAGGTAGTACTCTTGAGGAGATGGTTGCCGGTCTTACCTGGCCTACCACCCTTCCTCCGGGTTGGACCGTTGTCTGGGACGAGGATGCTTCTGAGTGATGTCACGACGGCTTCACGTGATGTCATTACCTTTCCGAATAATAGTTCTTTCCGCTGCTTTTAAAACTCTGAATTATCTCTACTCTATGCATGAACTGAATTTGTAATAAAGTACCGAAGTGGGACCTGTTTAAATTATCTGTGGATTGTTGTAATCTCTGGTACTCTCCTTCGAGGGAGTAAATGCACGACTCGTTTCGATCTCGGTAACTGTGCGTGGTTGCATCGGGCTTGACCCGACAGACTGTCACTTTAGTTCGGCTAAGTGTCTAATCGCGTCTAATGCGATGTTTAGCACGCTAAGCCGGATTAATCTGAGCGGTTCCGCCACAAGTTGCAACTTGTTTGTATGAGTATTCTATCAATCTTATTCAGCCCTGGGTTATCACACTTTTGTCTTAGCCTAATTAAGTTTAATTTGGCCTCACCTAGATTCTCACTTAAGGAATCCTACCAAAAATTCCCTTGCACCTCGGTGAACTTTTAACCTTTCACGGTTGGCACGGTTCGAATTCGAACTTTCACTTAAGAACTTGAAAATCGACCAGTACAAAAGTTGTTCAGTTTTTAACGGGACACATTTTTGTCAATTGGCTCGTTTTGAGATTTTGAGTGGAAGGCACCTTGAATCTCAGTCAAAACACAAAAGTTCACTGCAGGCTGGCACCCGAGTCCATGGTATTTTCTACTCAGTTTTCTCTTGAATCCACTCACTTTTTCGAAGGTCAACCTTTACAAAAGTTGTAGCTGGTAACCTGGAACACAACTTTGCTTTTTGGAGATTTTGAACTTCAGTTCAAAATTTCGGAGAAAAGTTGGTTTGAATGGACGCCCGGCATGTGTTCGACGAATTGCCGGCGCTCTCCGGCGCCGCGCGAGTCACGCGCCCGACAGCGCCGCCACGCGGCGGCCAGCCTCTGACGTGGACGCCGAGGCCGCGCCCAGCGCCTTAAATGCGCCGCGCGCTGTCCCCGCGGTCGTCCCCGACAGAACCGCTCTGTCCCCCGCGCCACTCCGACCAGATGCGACGGGCGCCCGGCGTGCGCCACGTGGTCGCCGGCGACCCGCCGGCGGGCTGCAGCGCCGCTGCCCCGACCAGGGCCGGCAAGCCAGTCGCCGTGGGCCCCAGCCTCTCGCCAACCCGCGCGCGAGCTCACCCCGAACCGGCCACCGACCGCCCAGCCAGCGCCGCCCCGCCGCGACAGGCCGCCGACCGGCGAGCCATGTCCGCCGCGGCAGCCAGCTGCGCGCCGCCCAAACCTCCGCGTGGCTGCTTCGTTGCTCTGAGCCGCAGTCCGAGCCTCGCCTCGACTGCCTATAAAAGGCCCCGCACCCCCTGCACGCGAGCTCCCCCTCCGCCGCTTGCATTTGCCACCGCCAGGCTGCCCTTCCGCCGCTCCCCGCCGTGCGCACTGCTCCGCCGCCGTCCTTCACCACCCGCACTCGCCACGCCCTTGCCCCAGCTTCCCAGAGCCCCAGCTGCCACTCTCAGCTCCGCCGTCGAGTCCTTTCCTCAGATCCGCCCCGCAGCCATCCAGTGAACCACTCAGGCGCAGCCAACCACTCGACTGCTGCAAACCACTCGTGCGCAGCAAACCACTCGAGTGCAGCAAACCACTCGGGCCCTTCAGAAAACCACCCGAGCCTTGCCAAAAACCACTCGAGCTCCGTCACAAACCACTCTAGCTCTGCCTCAAACCACTCGAGCGCACCTACAGCACACCCCTCGAGTTCCTCCAGCCCTCAGCCGAGTGCCAATAGCCACTCTAGCCGCCGGAGCAAACTCGAGCAGAGCCGCCGCCGCCCAGCTCCGCCATCCACCGCTGTCGCACCACCTCCGGTCACCCAATCTACTCGTGATCCACTCGAGGTAAGGCGGTGAGCATCTCTGAGCACCCACGACTGGTTATTGTTGAGCCCCGTGGCCCCACTTCGCCGGAATCCGGCCAACTAGCCGCCGGCCATGGCCAGGGACCACTTTGCCAAGCCACAATCTTTCTAGGGGCCTTAGCACGAGTTTCCAAGGGTTATTCTGTAGATAGATTGTTCAGATCTAGAGTTCAATCCTGAAACTTTGAAAATCGAGTAAAAATCATAGAAAAATCAGTTTGATGCAAAACCAGTCTTGTTGTACTCCTGGTGCTGTGCTCTACCTTTTCTAGAAAGCATGTATAGGTGTTTTCTGTGTAGATTTTAAGTTAGATTCAAATCTGTTCCAACTTAAATCTGTGCACAGTTTGAATCTATTGCCTTGTTTGTGCTGAGTTTTGGATATGTTATGCTCTGAGTAGTTTCTAGACTGCTGTAGAAAGTTGGCGCAAAGCTACACACTAGATTTCGAGTATTAATTGTATAGGCTGGCACTCCACGACTGGTTCCACCTTGTTAATAACTAGTCTGCGAAGCTTCTGAGTTCAACTCTTTTCGCAGAAGTCTTGTGGTACCTTGATGTATGTCTGGTAAAAGTTAGAGCTTAGTTTGAGCTGGCTAGCTTGCACTTTTAATTCATACCAGTTTTAAACTAGGAGAAATTCAAACAGCAGGATCTTCAACTCTTTTGGAGCTATCCTTTGGCATGTGAGCTTGCTTAGACTAGTTTAGGCTCTGGTAAAATTTTAAGGACCTTTGGATGATAGTGTGAGTGCTTAGGATTTATTCTTGATGCTAGTGTGCTGTTCTTGTTTATTTGTTGTGGTAAATGTATGCATGATCTTGGCCTAAGTTTTGGTCAGCAAATCAAGTAAACCACAAAGAGCACACAATAATTTTCTCACATTTTAATAGTGAACCAAACTGACAGAATAATTTATGAAAGTTTCATTGCTAAAAAGGAGCTAAACAAGAATAAGTTGTTTTTAATAAATGGTTAAATAAACTGAAAACATCTCACACACACACCTTTGCTGTTTTGTGGTGAAATCAAAGATAAATAATATATGTGTACATAATCACCATCGATAAACTTGAATACACCCGGGTTCATCATTGTGCAACTGTGATGACTCGACCGAAGATCATATTCTTATTGCATATGCATTCGTGTAGAACCTGCCCTCGCCGACGGAGACTACGAGCTGGTCCCCGCTGAAGGAGGAGGCCAAGCGGAAGGCGTGGTGAACGCTGTCCAGGTCGAGCAAGACCCGAACGCGGTTGCAGAGGACTCCCAAGCTAACTTTGTGCCCGAAGGCAAGCCCGGAGCATGTCCTACGTTTCAAATACATGCAACTATGTTTGGCTAAGTTTATGTTTGTGCATTTACGTTCAGGAGTTGAATTGAAACCCTAGTTGCATGATCCTAGGTACCTATGCTATGCAATACTAGTATGATAGGTCGATAGCTGCCCTGCTATAAGGACCCGGTAAAAGTCGAGTGATTTCCTGTCACTCGCGAGATATAGGAATCAACTGCTTTACTTATGTTGGAATCATAAGGATGACGGACGGGGATTTTTGGTCATGTAGATGCCCCGTCGGTTTATGAAAAGTTGCTAAGGTCGAAGTGTGCCGGCGATGTTGGTCAAGTGTTTGAAAGCACTAAGCACTTGTTTGGACATGGGACCGGTAAGTTTAGTACCTACGTGAAGCGGTGCGTGGACTTTTTCCTGCTTCTTCTGGGCATTTATCCCCATGCTTGCAACATGTGGTGCAAGGCCGATTCCGGCCAGCGCTGCCGCGATTTCCGGATAGGCTTGTATCCAAGGGAAGTTTGGCTCCGGACACAATCCGACGGATCGATGGGAACGGCCTGGTTAGCGTCGACCCTCGGGGTTGACGCTTTTCCGTGTGTTTAGTATCCACCTTGTAAGGTTAAAATCGGTTCGAACTGTCTGTTTCTCGCAGCTAATGAGACTACTTGATCTCTTGCCGCACCGAGTAATGAAAGTGGAACATGATGATGGAAAGAAACTTGATGCTTGCTTAATGCTTGCTCCACTTGCTTGATTAGTACAGGTTGCTTACCTAGAATGGTTAACTTGACTAGAACTTGATGCTAAAATATTGAAAGTAAGGATCCACTCCTAGTCGCTCTTTGGCAAAACAAACCCACCAGCCAAAAGCCTTGCATGTCTAGAAGTTGGTGTTGTAGCTAACACCCGACGGTTAAGTCTTGCTGAGTATTAGTATACTCAGCCTTGCTTGTGGAATTATTTTTCAGGTAGCGCCCTTGAGGAGATGGTTGCCGGTCTTACCTGGCCAACCACCCTTCCTCCTGGCTGGTCTGTTGTTTGGGACGAGGATGCTTCAGAGTGACGTCACGACGGCTTCACGTGATGTTACTGCCGCTTCGAATGATTAGTTCTTTTTCCGCTGCTTTCGAAAACTCTGATATAACAGTTACTTATGCATTGAACTTGGTTTGTAATAAATTACCTCAAGTGGGACCTATTTAATACTTGTGGATTGTTGTAATCTCTGGGATCCACCTTCGAGTGGGTATTTGTATGACTGGTTTCGATCGAGGTAACTGTTCGTGGTTGTATCGGGCTCGACCCGACAGGCTGTCAGATTATTCCGATTTAATTGCGTGATGACCAATGGAAGGTTAGCGCACTTAAGCCGGATTAATTTGAGCAGCTCTGCCACAGCCGGGTCTGTTGCCCGCGGGCACGCGGATAATCTCTACCCGTTGCCATCTTTAGTTGGCATCGCCTAAGTCTAAGGTGAAGTCGGCATCGCCTAAGTCTAAAGTGAAGCCGGCATCGCCTAAGTCAAAAGTGAAGCCGGCATCGCCTAAGTCTAAAGTGAAGCCGGTAACGCATAAGTCGAAACGTTCTACTATTCCTCAGCTCAGCGAACAACCTCAGCAAGGATTGACTCAGTTGCCAGATGCGCATGAACTGATGCTCCAACGTCAAATGGAAGAGACAGGTCTCAGTAGAGCGGTCGTCACTGGCCAAGCATCCCCGCCCAAAGCTAAAGTGACTAAGAGGCATTTTGAGCTTGGCAAGTCTTTCGTCCCGCCAGATGATGTGAAAAAGCTACAAACAAAGATGTATTTATTCCATGGATGGTACATGGTTCAAGCGTCGAAAGGACGGGACATGTTCGGGTGTCGCGTGAAGGATGAGAATGTTTTCAATGGAGAAGAAACGATTTGGTTGGAGTTCAAAGATATCTACGAAATCTACCAACGAGACGCCCTTGACATGTCTTTGATTCAAACCTGGGTTTTGCAAGTGATTTCTTCTAACAATTTCTTTATTGTCATTTAAAAACTCTATGAGTGACGGCGCTACTTTATTGCTTATTATGTAGAATGCAGATTCAAAGATGTCGGAGGGAGCGTATTTTTGATGTTGGTTTCATGGACCCGTCAAAGGTAAACCAAGACATGATTTATAAAGATCCAGAGGCGACATATCAGAACTTATTCAAGTATGTGGATAAGCAAAATTTTATGGACTCCATACTATTGCCATACCACTACGGGTGAGTGCTAACACTTATATTATCTTATTTTATTTTCTTAATTTCTTAATTTCTTTAAATTATCTCATTATGCTATGACACTTATACATATGTATGTAGTTACCACTGAGTGCTTATAGTACTGAATCCTGATAGAGGTGTGGTGAACGTCTTCGATTCGTTGAGGAAACCACAAAAAGAGTATCAGGAAATCATTGACATGTTTACAAGGTCGTATATATAAGTAAATTTCAACAATTCAAATTTTTCTATATACTTACATTATTGACTTATTTTACTTGAACTCAAATTTGAGACTAACAACATGATTATGTAATTGTAGGATGTGGAACGAGATTCATGAAAAGCACCCCGGTATTGAATATGAAAAACTCGTATGGAATACTGAATTCCCGGTACGCATGCAATTTGTACATATACGTCTTTGCTAATCAACTTAAAAAATTATCTTTAACTTTGTTTTCGCCAACAGTGTCATCAACAGGGGCCGGGCAATAATTTATGCGGATACTACATTTGCGAGTACATGCATAGCTAGATTAAAAAATATATACTAACCATGATATTATGGTACGCAATATCTATTTACAAGTTTCTAATTCAACTTCACCATTATTATACTTTAATTTTAATTGTTTGCAATTCCTAGATGATGTCCATCTCTAGTAAAAGCCTAGAGCAGCATAAGATCGACGCAGTTGCAGAACAACTCGTTGGATTTATTTGGGACGAGATCATCAATGTGAATGAGAATTTCATTATGATGATGCATGGGACAATACGGACACCTCAAGTCTTCGTTCCTCCATCGCTGGTCCTAGATCCTCTGCTCGTCCTAGTTCATCATCAGCTCGTCTAAGTGCAGGATCGTAATTTATGGATACTAAGTTAGAAAACTTAACTCTTTTAGCACTTTGAGATGATGTAACTCTTTGGCACTAAGATATGTAATATATATCTTTTTTATGCTTATACGAGCCTTATACAAATACTAGTGTAGTGTAGTACGACATCCATATTAGAACAAATACGTAGGCGAAATACGTTGGCAAAATGCGTATACAAACAAATAAATATGAAGGCTGGAAAAGGGAAAATTATATGGTCCCCCTTTAGCACCGGTTCTAGCCACAAACCGGTGCTAAAGGGGCTCGCGCAGGGGCCATATGCGCGGCCCCTTTTAGCACCGGTTGGTTTCGAGACCCGGTGCTAAAGGGGGCCTTTAGCACTGGGTAAATGACCCGGTTCTAAAGGTGTACCCCTTTAGCACCGAAAGATTAGCACCGGTTGGAAACCGGTGCTGAAGGGGGTTTCCCAACCGGTGCGGATGCCTCATTCTCTTCTAGTGACAGATGCATACAGAGGAAAGGGGATCAGGCATTTGGAAGGTCGTATGTGCCGCCGCCGCCAGACCCGTCCGTCCTGAGTATTGCGTCGCATGAACGCTGACGGAGGAGATGGGATTGGAACGGGAAAATAGGATGGTCGCTACCTGTTTTGGGTCCGCCCGTTAAGCTGCACGAGCGATTTTCAATGGGCCACGTAGATGCGCGTGTAGGGCAGTGTTGAAAAAAAGGAGTAGCTACACGGGAAAATTCTTTCTACACGCGCGTGTAGCTACTTCTACCTACGTATCTCATGATTAATGACGTATCTTACCCAACCAAGAGTATGTACATATAGTATGTGATGATACTAGACCATCTGTGGTGGTATATACGTTAAGTATGTAAGCATACATAGAGTATGTGGACATAATAATTTTTATATACTAGTAATAAGGTACCATCAAAATAAATTAAAAACTAGTGATGCTTTTGAAATTTTTCATGAATATCCCTTTGAATTATCTTAGAATTAGTATGTGGACATACTCAAAGTGACAAAATAGTATGTACACATACGTATGGTGGTATTCTGATGGTGAGAGTAGCTACACCCGCGTGTAGATACGTCATGTGTCATGAGATACGTAGGTAGAAGTAGCTACGCTCGCGAGTAGAAAGGATTTTCCATATATATATATATATATATATAGACCCTAAAATGCACATTGTTGCATTCTGTATAGTGAATGCACAGACCCTACGGACCCTACGAGTTGCAGCAGCGGAGCTAATCCAGTTGCAACTACGACACTTAACAAATTGCAACTTGACGGAACTAATTGCAACAGATCTGGTATAGTTACAACCAGACACGAACTTTGTATCAGTTGCGATTACGACACTTGACAAATTGCAACTTGGCAGAACTAAATGCAACATATCCGGTCCATGTTTTTAGAAAGCAGATCTGTTCCAGTTGCAACTAAACGCGAACACGCTACGAATTGCAACCGGATGACTAGACCAATTGCAACTACGACACTTGACCATTTGCAACTTGACGAAAATAAATTGCAACAGATCTCGGTTAGTTGCAACTGGACACGACCCAGTTGCAACCTAACGCGTTGCGCACTAAGTAGTTTCAATTGGGTGCAGTACAGTTGCAGTTATGCGATTAGACGGTTGCAACCAGGGTGGGTACATTCTCTACAGTAAATGCAACAAGGTGCATTATAAAATTTCTGTGCATATATAGGACGCGAAATAGGGAGAGTTTAATGGCACGTATACGCGTCGGGAGGAGTGCGATATATACGCGCGGTAGGAGCGAGAACCGCTATCGGATCTTTCGGGTTAGGATCCGATAACTAGACTGGAGATTTCTCACGTGTATTTAGATGGGAGTAGCTACACGCGCGTGTAGAAAGGATTTTCCATATATATATATATATATATCCTTCCGTGGGGACCGAGCCGTCCGACCGAACCCAGCCACCGCTAAGGATGGAGATGGATGTCTGGACATCCGAAACATCCGTATTCGTATTCGATAAAAACGTAAATATGGATATCCGTATTCGTATTCGATTATAATATGGATGTCAAATGGATGTATCCGAATTCGATTTCCAACAATTTTCTCTATCCGATTCCACATTCGTATTCTAGAAAAATCCGAAACATTCGGCATTCGACATTCGTATTCGAGAAAAATCCGAAACATTCGACAAAAATTAACTTCTCATTTTAACTAACTATTAATTATAAATGATATAAACTGTTTAATCAATTTAAAAATTATCTACATGATAATTACTAATTATATTGATTATAATATTACTAATGGTATATAAAATAAATTTTAATTAACTTTAAGATGGACAATCATATCAATTTTAACTACTTTAATTTATTTATCTAATTAATAAATTATATTTTACTTACTAATGTACTATTTTCTTGTTAAAATATTTTATATATTATGAAAATTATTTATATTTATATTTGTATATTTAATTATTCAAATATATATAACATACATGAGATATATACATGAGATATATCCATAAAGTGAATTAATACATACTAAGACATTTTCTGTCAAAATCAACTAAACATCCGAATGCGAATCCGAATTCGAACCTATTCGTTTTGTATTCGCATTCGTATCCAAATTCGAATTAAAATGTAATATTCTGCTCATGTTGATTACTTTACTATCTGTATGATAGTTCCTATCTAAGCTTTTTCAGTTTGGAGTGTTTTTCATTTGAGAGCACTTCAATTAGAATACAATGACTCATACTGCACTAAGATGAATTCGCTCTTGCAAAATCTTTGTATTCACTATTTGTTACTGCAATTGATTAAAACGAGATGTTCTATGATGCTGCTAGTGATATAATACAACCTACATGTTTACTTATGTTTTATTAGGCATGTGTACATCCTCTCTAGTCCAATTGCAATGTTCCAATGAAATTCCCCAGTAATGTAGAAATTATATTTGTTCTGTATTAGTGTGGAAGAAACAGACACTTCTTGGTTTTCCTTGTTTGATTTTTTAAATCTGAAAATAGGGTATACTTATCTATAATTTAGAATCAATCATGCCTCTCATGGTAATCATGGTTGTAGTGTTTGCCACAAATAGCTTTCTTTCTGATTTGTGTGTATGGCAGCCTCAGTCAATACATCAACTCTGTACAGCTAGTATTAGTACATGTTGATTGGCATTTTATATGGTGGCCAAATCATTCAGAGATGCAAATGATAATTTTTCCTGCTGCTTTTTGTCTACCTGACACGGATGAGTCTTCACTGATGTCATAGGGGAGTTGCCACCCCCCCCCCCCCCCCCCCCCCCACCACCTTCATTCGTTTCCCCCCTTTCTGTTGCTTGATTGCCTGTGTTGGTGGTGATGGTTTGTAGTAATAATGGTTAGGTTTAAGAATTAAATTGCCCAAGAATAACTCTCAGCTTTGCAAGCCCTGAAATCAACAACAGCCACCCCAAAAGATTCTCTAACAGTAAATAGTATAGATGATATGGTTATAGAAAAATCCAGTTGGTTCTGAATTCTCATGTGTGTTCTGAATTCTGATAGTTTGTCAATAAGTTTCCATATAATTTTATTTCAGGATGATTCTAGCCATTGTTCCTCATTGTAATACTCTGATGTTTATGCGGTTGCAGTTTGCATTTAAATACTACTTGCTGGCTCTCACAAAATAGATGCATAGAATTACAAAGCACCCATATTTTATGATCATGACTAAGATAATTTGGCTATTGTGAAGTTGTAGAGTAGCAATTTGTCATCTTTCATTATTACAGCTGAGGTGACCAACAACAGCAGCAATATAGCTGAGATGACCAACTTTCAGAAAATAATATTTGCATTTTCATTTGTAGCATCCGTTGTACCATTATATTGCCCTTTCGTTTCAGGTCATGGCCTTTGGGTCGTATAACCATTTGTACGCCACAGATCAGCTTACACCACATGTCATCTTCCATTACCAAAAGGAATGCCTTATGCGTCGAGGTACTACCCATTCTTATTTATCCCTATTTGGATGGGTGGATTAGCTGTTATTGATGGATATATGAACTAGCTGCTGCACAGTTAAATTTAAGACTGAAACTGAAGGAACTCCAATACATTTTGGGGGGCCTGCTGCGGATTGCACGGTCAATTTCTTCAGCTAGGATACTCGATCACTATCGTCTAATAATGGGGACAAGCAGTTTGCACGGTCAAACTCTGTAGCTGAATGAGAGAGCTGATTGGATGGTGGCTTCTAACTATGTCGGTACAACAATCAGACTATCGCCTACTAGTACCTGAAATTGTTCAGCACAGACGTTTGTTAACTTGCCCTCACGTGTTTCATAGATTGCTTCATGGA
The DNA here is from genome assembly GCA_015476505.1 of Urochloa ruziziensis. Classification (NCBI taxonomy): domain Eukaryota; kingdom Viridiplantae; phylum Streptophyta; class Magnoliopsida; order Poales; family Poaceae; genus Urochloa; species Urochloa ruziziensis. The sequence goes on from CM027124.1 coordinate 33,492,828, forward strand.
GATACAGATTTATGTCCAATTAGTTTACTCTTTTAGTGATTCTCGTCTCTCGAATAAACTAGGAAATGGAATAATCATTTGGACTCTTGAAACTGTCCTTTTGCTGATCCTGTGAAAACATCCAGTGAGGACGAAATTTACATATATGTATATTTTGCATTTGCCTGATCTCAAAATATTAGCTTCTTTTGCAGCCATTATAGTTTTCCAATTTTGCACACCATATTAATTACAGTCGCTTAACCTTCGCAAAACTCAAAGGCGCTTCCAGCCAGCAAACAGAGATGCGATAGGCATCAATACCAACCACATTTGGATGAGCAGTGATGCACCAATTGCAGTCACTCAGTGAGTGCTGCAGGATTTTTCGGGGGTAATTATGCTGTCTCAATCCCCCACCCCAATTTCTGTTGATTTTTAGTTTTTCACTCAAATAATGAGCATTTCTGGCAAAATTACCAGTGGTGCGCTGTCGCAGTTCAGATCCAATAGATCTCATGGTTTGGCTCTCATGCGATGCATGCACACTAGTACCCTTGTGATTACTTTATTCTCACACGTGATTCATATTCACTAACTGTAGTTTATGCATAAAAATCTTGTTTGAAGATTACAAGTGTGATAGCAACAGTCTATGCGTCCTGTGCGTTGCAAAATGACTGACTAGTTCTTGTTGATCAACTTTGTAGGTACTATTTTTTTCTGTTTTTTATCAATTATCGGTACTGCTTCAGCTTGAAGGGGCGTGCATCTAGCATCGTTGCAGCCGCTTTCCGGTGAAGCACTGATGGGTGGTGAAGCACAGGCGCACTGGGTGCAACACCTAGGAGTTAGATGATTTGTAATATGATAAAACAGAAAGAAGTCACAATTTTTTGTAAACTGAGATAATGGATTAGCATGTTTCCAGTCCTGCACCTCCTAATTTCTGATTGCTAGTATTGTCCAGTATAGTTTTCTTGTAATGTTTATCCAGTCAAATACCATTTGTGAGATAAGTTTCTGACTGAAGTATGAACTGAGATCTGTTGATTTTCCAGCCGTGAATATTGCATTCCGATCTTGTGGCCTCTTCCATTTTTCTAAGTTGCTGAATGAAATAGAAGGCTAGCTTTCCGGTCACTCATTTATATATGAAAGCTTTCTGGTCACACAGAACCCTTTTCCGTTTGCAACACCTGTAGCTAATAGAAGCACTGCCTCTCGTCATATAAAACTCTAATCTAATCATCTCTAACGTGCTGCGCTAAAGTAAAAGAAGGGAACCTTTCTTTTCAATACTGAAGCCTCCAACTTGAGCACGGAATTGTTTGATTTCTGGGCCCACTTTTGGAACTTCCGTTAGAGAACCGAACGCAGAAGCGGAAGGAACCGCTCGTTCCAGGAAAACCGGACGCTGGAGGGGACTTGCTAGGGGGACATCGAGCGCCCAGGCGGGCTCGGGGTCGAAATTATTGACAAGAGCTAAACGTTGTCATAATGAGTTCTACTTATAAAAATTCAATTCAATATAATAAACTAGTCAGATTAGCACTCTATGCGCACTACTATTAAAAAATTCAAGGTATTAATATGTGTGTTAGAAGTAGCATTGTGTGATTATTAAATTTAAAACTAACTAAAATAAATTGAAAATTTTATTATCAATGTTGGAATATAAATTCATCCCAAAGTAATTATACCTTACGTTATTAGTTCTCTGAGTCTGAGCGCCATACAACAATTTTCTTTATTAAGAATTTGATTATTATTAGACATTTACATTGTATTCTTCTATAAGCACTACATAATATTTTTCAAAAAGTTTAAGTTAGTGTTTTGTCAAAAAAAAAAGAATTATGGTGGGTCACATACTGCATGTCATGTGGGTCCCACTCATGGTGGGTCCTGCAGGACCCATGAACAATAGCACCTAAGCTAGAATTGCTCCAATTCTTGGAGCTTTAGTATATAGGAATAGATAAGTTTAACGGGCAAACTTGGACAAGATTGAATCAGCTAACTTGATCTCTACATTAGTTAAAACTTAAAACGAACTTGGAGATTTTAGTCCATACATAACATTCCCTACATTCGGCCGAATCGGGAAACTTAAGCCCAGAATAGATCTAAATCTTGCTTTGGGTACGATATCCAACCAAACAGGACACGTAATTGTACAACATTTCCAATCTCGCTGTAAATTCAAGCACGCCTAAACCGATCAGCAGTCAACATAGCCAGGTACGTAGAACTTCTATACTGGGACCGAAGCTGAATCATCTTTTTATGGAAAAGCAAATCAGATGCACTGTGTTTTGCTCTCTGAACACAAAGCAATGTTACAGACAGCACACGTAGATTACAGTAAAATGTTCTAAGGTTTACAACTCTGTGCACTGAATCAGACTAAGCACCAAAAAACTTTTTTTAACAATGGCACTTCTCATCTAGCAGTAGAGCTACTTGCGCTGGATCACCGGGAGGTAGACACCCTCAGCAGCCAGCCAGAGGTTGTCCGGGCGCTTGTCGCCAACACCACATACCTGAAAAGGCAGAAACAGATAACCCAGTTGGTAGCAAAACAGAGTTCACAATCACAAATGGATGAAAGAAAACATGAGAACAACTCAGCTGAACCCACTTCTTGCTGCCCACCGGCAATTCGAGTGTACTTCCTGTCGTGGCTGTGCAGATAACCACCAGTATCAACATGTCGTAACCGAATTCTTTGGTCTTGCTGCCATGTTTTCCCGCTGCCTTCAATCTCGAGCCTAATAGTATTTGGTAACAACACACTCGAGTTCAGCTAGGTCAAGGAAAAACGATATGACAATAGCTCACTGCACTAGCATTTCCAACACAAGTGCTAACCTCCAGTAGTCTCCAGTATCTGATTCGTTCTCTCCACCAAAGCAGCTAACCTGAGCGTACATGTACATTTAACATGATGTCTTGAACTATAAAGAAGTAATCTCAGACAACAACACAAGTTTACACACAAAAAAATATGTTTATTTGGCAAAAGTAGCCATAAATTCTCATAACAGGCAACAAGAAGCGAGTACTAGAATCGTAGTAATGGGGAAACCTCAAAATAGGAGGGAAAGTTACAACATTTCTTTAATTCGTAGAAATACATTTTCATAAATTACTCTATTTCACAAGGGGTGCAGAGGTTAGAGAATAACTCCAACAGTTTCTATAACCTGAGAACTATATTTAGCTAAAACCACCATATTATATAAAAAGGTTCTCCCTGAAGAATACCAGCAAGCATGGCCCAAAAGTACAGGAAAGTAATTAGTTGCTGACCTCCAGATTTCCGGTTATGGGGGAAGCATGCAGATGGCTGTGTAACCACTTTCGAGTTCTCATATGTTGAAGCCTTATAATAGTTCCATGTGTAATGTGATCACCTTGTTTTGCTGCAGAATCTGGTTGAGGTCTCACTATCTGCATAACAAAATGTACCATAAAAGTAAGTTGTCAAGAAAAAGGCTTGGACCAGAACTTATAACAAGTTAACTATGTTACACCATGAAGCAACTGAAGAAAAGTAACAGGTTAATACAGACATCAGAACCATGCCACTAAATGTACTATAGGTATTTCATATGCATATTTTCTTTAAGTTACCATTAAGAGAACACCAGGAAGGTGCCGATACTCTACTTCCAATACTGTTCTCCAAATGACCGTTTTTAAAATGCAGAAGCAGAACTCAAGGCACTATAATTTTCAAATTTCAACACAAAAGACACAGTGAATTAAACAGTCCACGTGATTAAGGAAGATGTCCAGCCCCAGATAGCGTCACAGATAATCAGGAGTAAGAGCCTCTCAGGTGCTGGTTTGCTAGTTCACATATGTGTTGGGCATAGTTTCAAAAGCGTCGCCTGCCTAGGCATCCGGGCGGTCCCAGCTTGCCTTAGAAATCAGTCCGCCTTGGTCACCTAGGCGTCGCCTAGGCAATAAGGTGCTCCAAGATTTTGGAGGACGCCTTAACGCCTTTAAAACATGCTGTTGGGTTGAAGTCGTATCATGGTTGCCATTAAATAGAGAATAGAATAGAAGTATAAAACAATGGGCTGATTTATCGCTTGTCAAACCATGGATTGACACCTCTCTTTTATATCGGGACTGCATAACATGATGGCTAGCTGAACATACCAGATATTTTACTGTCCACTTCATGTTAAGAGACTCCCCCTAAATGAACTGTTTTCTTATTCTTTACTAAAGCAACCGTGACTGCAATTGAACTATGTGCCAGATACAAAATATGGTCTATCAAACTGCTACAGTATTCCTTCTTTCCCTCTGACAACAATCTCCCACACGGACCCACATGTTTATTAGTTTATGCCCCAAAATCAAGTTTTCCTGTACGGGGTTTAAATCACCACGCCTGAAATTCTAGCACCATCACTACAGAATCCTAGTCACCGGCTGGCTGAAAAACGGAAGCAAATTACTGCGAACTAGACTGTGAAGGAAGCTTGCCTGATGTTTTGGAAACAGAAACGGTCAATGTTTCTGTACAGCATCTCCCCAATCATTTTTCTAGTGCAATGTGTTGTTTGCTGAAATATACTCTAGGCTGGTTTGGCCTTCCTGGTGACTCTTAACCAAGAGCATACATTCTCCCTTTTTTTCTTTTGGAAATTTAAAAACTACTCCATTGGTTCCAAATTGTAAGGGGTTCTAGCTTTTCTAGATACATAGCTTTTGCTATGCATCTAAACACTTTGGATCGGAGGGAGTAGTATTTCTAGATACTGAAATTTACAAAGAAAATAATTAACTAAACTTTAACTGTAGTCATGAGATGTATATAAAGTACTGCAGATAGAAGCTTACGTTTAATTTTCAATAAACTTCAAAAAGGGAAGAAACATGTAGCAGTTTGAGAGAATCGGGCGACTTAAATCAGCAACTCAATCGAGTCCCAAAATTTTATCAATCAAATAATGCCATAAATTAATTTAAGAACGGTTTGACAGATTCAAAGTGGCCTGTTTTCTTATGATAAGTAAGTTGATTAGCATGGACATTGGATTGTACTTTTTATTGGACGCTGATTGGATATGTAAGAAACGTGACATTTTTTTTTGCGAAATAGAAATGTGACTTTGTGCTTAAGAAAAAATATATCAACTTACAGATGTACACACACATTTAATTACCATATGAGAAATTCATCATAAAAACAAATTAAGATGACACAATGAATTAAGTGCAGGGGAGCACATGATCAAATTGATTTAGTTAAACAAACTGGAGAGACACATACCCAATAGCTATTGGCGTCATCAACGTTGGGGAAGCTGGTGATCGACTGCTGGCCGCTGCCAGATCCGTAGGGCACGTCGTGAGAATGCAGCCGAAACTTGGTCCTCTCATGCATCAACTTGATCACTGACCCGTAGGTAATCTGTCAACAAACAGGAGAAAGAATTGTATCACTGCCCCCAATCAACCAAGCATGCGAATGATAACAAAATAATCAAGCACCAGTCCCCCAAATTCGGGACGTGAACACGAAAACGAATAGAAAAAGGGAACGCAGGATAGGAAATGCGAAAGGGCCTCGCACCTCAACGACGGTATCTGGGTCGGCGGCGTAGGACTGCGCCGGCGCGGCCTCTGGGAGGTCGAGCCCGAGGTAGAGCAGTAGCGCGAGCGCGAACGACGCGGCGGCCATCGCCAGCAGCAGCGCGAGGAACCAGGTCCTCTGCCAGAAGGGCAAGGCCTCCTGCTCCCCCAGGCCTGCGCGCGCGTCCGCGTCGCCTCGGCGCCTAACCCGCTCGCGCGCGAGGGCGCCGGCGAGGCTGGCGGTCGCCGCCCCGGACGGGTTCAGCTGGTGGTCGGCGGAGCCGGCGCGGCGGCGGGAGAGGCCCTCGGGCGGCTGGGGCGTGGACGGCGCCACCGCGGCGGGGTCGTCGCCTCGAGGGGGAGGTTGTGGCGGGGGCGCTTCTGCAAGGTTCGCTTAAGGGGCTCTCTGCTTTAACGCCTCTGCGCCGCTCTGAGCTCGCGAGAGGGGGGGGGCGGTTGTCAGGCGAATGCTCCGCCGTGTTTGAAAAGTTCGGAGTGGGGAGACGAACAATTGACTCTGGCCACGACGACGAGCGATGCGTCAGCAACACAGCGGCAATGACACGCGGGGGGCCACTGGTCATTGTGTTGGCTTTGTTTTGGTTAGTGGCAGAAGGGTAGGCGCGGCGGGGAGGACCGGTTTTAGCGGCCACGTCATGCGAGAGGGTGTCCGGCGAATGAGGAGGCGACAACGTGGCTGGAGTGGTGACTTGGCGCGAAGTTACTGGTTGGGGAGCCTGGCCCCGTGACAACTGGCGACGGCTTTGACGGGTTTGAGTGGGTCTGCCGTGCTAGCCTACTCCGCCGGTCATCCAAATGCAAAGGTAGTCCGACGTGCCGATTGCATATTTAACGAACAAAATACCATATCTCTTAGATTAAACTTTAGACCTAGAGTATCTAGTAAGGCACCTATTCAACGCTGTACTCAAAAAGTAGAGGCCAAGGGGTAAAAAATCAACTCTAGCAGAACCCTTACTCGGGTTCTTACCCTCGGGAGGCCCCATCCTCTCCCTTCTTCTGTCCCATCTCCCATGGATCCGTAGGGAAGCCCCTACTCGGTGGTTGCGCCCATTTCCCTGCGCGCCTTGCCTTGGAACTGGCTGCCGGCCTTGCCTTGCCTCACCGCCGCCCTGAGCCATCCTCGTCGCGCTGCCGCCACGTCCTCTCGGAGTCCCCCGTCACCGTTGCGCATGGACAGAGGTCCGGAGCTCAGGCTCCCCGCGACCGCGCCCAATCGGAGCTCGGGCTCCACGCGACGCTGCCGCTGCCGCGGCACCCAGCCGTAGCTCGGGCTCCCCCACGACACCGCGGCCGCGGCCGACTAGAGCTTGTTGCCGCATCAATTTCGTCAGCCCGAGCTCGATTTTGCGTCGCCAGGGCCCGTCGTCTTCCCTCCGCTGTCGAGACCTGAGCTCGATTCCGCCTGCCTCAAGCAATCTTCGTCGAAACTCGGAGCTTGAGCTCCCCCGTGGCCATAGCCCGGAGCTCGGGCCCCTTGCTGCCGCTACTCCGTTGTCGCAGGCGAGCTCTAGCTCCCCCATGGCCGCCCGAGCAGATTTCGTGGCGAGGATGGAAGGGAGCCGGGCTCCTCGGCCATGGGAGAAGGGGCGGGAGGATGGTAGGGAGAAGGAAGGCAAAAGATGGATGGGAGCCGGGCTCCTCGCCATGGGAGAAGGGGCAGAGGACGGAAGGGAGAAGAAGGCAGAGGATTTCTCGCTGTCGCTGGTGGAGACGGGAAGACACAGAAGAGATGAGGATAAGAGAGGGGGAAAAGAATAGACACTGACATGTGGGACCCATCTGTCACGGGAAAAGTAGGGGATGGGAGTTGGGGCTATTGCTGGAGTTGAACATCAAATTAGAGCCTCAGAAAGCTGGGGCTAGCCCCTACCCAATAAAGTAGGGGCTTCAAGTTGGGGCTATTGCTGGAGATGCTTCTAAGATAGTCTTTATCCCTGGGCGCTATATTCTAGATGGAGTGGTATTCTGCATGAAGTGTTGCATCACCTTAGAGTAGGACGCTGGAGGGAATTATTTTAAAGCTCGACTTTGAGAAAGCTTACGACAAGTAGCCAGTTCTGATTATCTGTTTTCTAGCTACAACGAGTTTATTTTGGTTTATTCCTTTTTTTCTCCCTCATACAATACTATTGAAATAGACAACTTATCCACCAACGGAACTGCCTGAAGATTAATCGGAGCTTTCTCCAGAAAGTACTAGAGAGGAAAACTTCCCTAACAAATGGGTGGAGTGGATGATGAAACTGGTGACAGGGGTAGAGTGGTCGTTAATCTTAATGGATAGAGGGAAGAGTACTTCAGGAGCTACAAGGGTGTGAGCACTGTTGCCTTTGCTATTCAACTTAGTAAGTGATCCTGTTGCGGGTATGCTGAATCACAGAAAAGAGAATGGTGTGCTGACAGGATTGGTACCGGATTTGGTGGAGGGGGCTCATACATGTATAATACGCTGATGATACAATTATATTCATAGAGGAAAGTGACCATAACATACAATGCTGAATTTCCTTCTATTCTGCTTTGAGGAAATGTCGGGCATGAAGATCAACTACAACAAAAGCGAGACCTTCATGGTTGGAGGGACACCCAAGAGGAGTTGATTGGTGTTGCGTTTAACTGCAAGGTGGGAGCATTGCCCATGAAATATCTTGGTATACCAGTAAGCATGGACAGACTCACGAAGGCAGAAATGGGAGAACTCATGACAAAAGTGAGAAAGAGTAAGAGACTAGGCACATGGAAGTGGTAGGTCTATCATGATCAACACAAGTTTATCAAGCATACAACAGGTCTATGGGGGAGATTCTTTTGGCAAGGGGTGAGGAATAAGAAGAAATATCACATGTGCAAGTGGGAAGCGCTAAGCAAACCAAAAGAATTTGGGGGGCTTGATTTTGTTGACACTAGAGCAATGAATGTGGCACTATTGGCAAAATGGATTTACAGAATAGAAAGTGGAGACAACAGTCGATGCATCCACTTGTTGAGAGAAAATACCTTAAAGACAGAAGTTTCTACCAAACGGTTATTAGAGGGGCATCAAAGTTAGTTATGGCAAGGCTTGCAAAAAAGCGAATCAGTGGCTCAAGTTCGGTAGATCAATAAAAATTGGAGATGAGATCAAAACCAGATTCTAGCATGACGTGTGGAGGGGCAACTGTGCTCTGAAAGTAAGATATCCCAACCTCTTTAGGATATGCGAAAACCAAGAGACTTTAGTGGTAGAGTCTAGCGCCATAGGGTGGAGATTTGATTATAGGAGGAACCTGGGGCGGGCAGAGATAGATGAATGGATGGAGATGAGGAGAGCCATGGAATTGGTGGAGTTACGAGGACATGGAATTGGTGGAGTTATGGGGAGAAGAAGACGGTATGGTCTAGGCACCGGAAGGAAATCAGAAATACACCACGAAATCACTCTATAGATTCATCACAAACCCAGGGGTGTGTTGATAGAGAGATGGTGGATATCTGGAACACCGAGCTTCCCCTAAAGATCCAACTTTTTCGTGGATGATGTTCCACGATAGAATTCAATCAGTAGTCCAACTGAAAAGAAGAAAACAGGATGGCCCAATCGAGTGTAAGCTCTGCAAAGTTGTGGAGGATGCGAACCACATAATGTTTGGGTGCCCTCAAGCGATAGACCTGTGGAGTTGGGTCAGGGATAGTTTATGCTGGGGCTTTATCCCTACCAGTCTAGAGGAGTTTAGAGACTCAAAGTTAGGTGAGGGGGTGAGGGATCGAGAGAGGCACACTCTTGCTTGTTTCTCTGCTTGGCGCGTTGTTGGTGTTTGCTGGACGCTTCGGCGCACCAGAATGACTAGGTGGTCTCAAACACCCTGGTGTATAAGCCCAACAATTTAGATCACAAAGTCTGTGCCTTTTTACATAGTTGGAGCAGGATGGCTTCTGCAGAGGACCATGCAAGGTGGGAAGACCTTCATGCTGTATGTTGCTAGTTTTTACCATGTTGATGGTACAAAGCTGTAGTAGTTGTTGGGATCAATAATTGTGTCGAGTGGGTTTCCTCACGGCCGTAGAACCTTAGCTTTTGGCTTAGGGAACATGTCTCGATGTATCGGTGATCATGTAAGTTGGAAACCTTAGCAAAACAATATGCTTTCAATAGAAGTTGGATCAATGCTCTTTGGTCTAAAAACTTTCAACTAAGACGAGCAAATTTTAGAACATTCAACTCAAGGTTCTGCTCTCACTACTACACAAACCACTTTCACAAACGGGATATCACAACCGGTTTTGAGAAAACCGGTTGTGATGCCCCCTATCACAGCCGGTTTTCTACGAAAACCAGTTGTGATAGTCGGCCGGCATATCACAACCTGTTTTTCTTACAAACCGGTTGTGATGCTCACTATCACAACCGGTTTTTAAAAACCGGTTGTGATGCTAACCGGTTGTGATGGTGAGCATCACAACCGGTTCTTTACTAAACACTTTTTTGAAGGGCTAAACGAAATCAAATTTTGTGAACGATCTCGGATGAACTTTTGACCAAAATGAAAGTTGTAGATCTTGAAAAGTTATGAAACATTGTAGTTCACCACTTTTTTATTTGAAGTCATCTTGTCAACCGAATCTAAGTTTGAATTTTTCAAATTTGAAAATTCAAATTCTATAAACGACCTCTGATGAACTTTTGACCAAAACGAAAGTTGTAGATCTTGAAAAGTTATGGAACTTTGTAGTTCACAACTTTTTTATTTGAAGTCATTTAGGGCCTCAAATAAACAATTTACACTTGGAAAAGTTTAATATGAGGGGAATCAAAATGGGATATGGACACAAAGACTCGAGTCGTGCAGTGGTAGAGGAGGCTACGCGCGAAGGGGAGGGTGCGGGTTCGAGTCCCGCCGGCCGCGTAGCGTGTGCGATTTTTCCGCGAAAAATGCGCGAAAAATGTCTCGTTGTTGTCATATGTGTTATGATGGTTCGTAATAATTTCAAAAAAGAAGTCACAATATGTAACATCGTACATGTGGTTTAAGGTGTAGGATGTGTATGCAACTATATATTTAGGGTGTGTTTGGACCCTCCAGAAAAGAAAAAACAGTTCCACTTCACGTTGTTTCAGCTCCACTCCACAAACTCGATACATTGAGTTGATAAAACTTGTTTAGCTTAACAGTGTGACTCTAGCTCCAGAAATTGCAGAAATTGGTGGGAATAGTCTTTCTTACCCTTGGTTGTTTTATTTTTTATTTTTGAGAAATTATAAATTGCCATCTTGTATACTATAGAAAGAATAGTTCCAACGAACAAAATGTTCTAACAAAGTAAATACAAAAATTACAGTTTATTGGAATGGAAAAGCAAGGCTATTTGAATTGTTGTTTCACTACCTCTTGAGGAGCTCCACAAAATTTGTAGAGTTGGACCTCAGATCTGAAGCTAGAGGTGCTTGGCTTGGAGGTTTGGGAGTGGAGCTGAAAAATATGAATCGTAGCGGTCCCAAACAGGCCCTTAAGCACATACAAAGTTGATAAACTATGGGCCTGTTTGGGAGAGATTCACTCCACAAAAATAGCTCCATTTCACCAACTTTATTATTTTTCAGCTCCACTCTACTAAATCCGAGAAAACATAGAGCTGGTGAACATGTTTGGCTAACAGCTTGACTCCAGCTGCACAAAATGTAATAATTGGTGGGAATAGTCCTCCTTACCCTTGGGTAGATACGTTGGTTGTTTTTATTTTTTTCGGATGCTACAGTACTGTACTGCTACAACACCTTGCTGCTGCATTGTTTCGTCTAGTTTTTCCATGAAAATGGACATGTTGGAGAGCAAAATAGAATTGTTCCAATTAAGTATTATAATAAAAGATATGCTAAAAAAAAGTATTATAATAAAGTCGCACTAAATAATATTACAAAATCAATTACATTGCGAATAGACGAGTGAATGCGATTGGATATGGACAACAACTCTCTATTAACAAAGATGAACACACATCATGGACAGTTTAGTTACATTGTCCTCTTCGATCTTCTTGGGCGGCTTGGCGGCCATCTTGCTCTGTCCTGCCACGACCCACTCACCCCGTGAATTTGGACGCCATCAAAGGACTCGCTGGGCAGCACGGGCTTGGGTCAAATTTGATCCGGCCAGTGGAGTACCCCCTGATCTGACTCGATTGAGGGCTTGAAGTTCATCATCGGGGTTCGTATGATATGGTAATTAAATTACAAGCACTAGCTAGTGACATTTTAATACATTTTATAATTTATTTCTAGTTTGCATGATATGGTAATTTATAAACGGCGTGTCACCTTTGTTTGTTGAAATGCCACCGTACAAGGTTCTAAATAGTATTTGGATTTCTTTTTCTTAATCGCACTTGTTGTGGTTTTCATGATTATAGACGTTAGTATGCAAAATAACTTAACAGAAGAATTATTTCATAAATTTTGGCGCTTACACTATAATTTTTGGTGTTTTCTAATATTTGGCTTGGTGTTCTATTTTTCTGAAAGTTCATGGTCTTTTGTGGAGGTTTGCAAGGACTTGTTTGGGAAGATATACATTTTCTAGATTTATGAAGAAATTGGGATTTTTTTAGAAATTATATGTTATCATATGCGTGCCCTCCTACCTCAAAATGCTCTCGGCGGAGGAAAAAAAAGAATTATTTCTTCTTCCTTAAATGTATGCTTGATCAAGAAATATAACCCTGGCCTTGTATTATATATTTCCCATGTATGCAAGTAGCCCTGTTCATGTTTGGTGCCGACGTCATGGCTGCCTTTCAACAATATTGATGGGGATTCTCTGAGCTATTATTTCAGTTCTTCGTTGAAGCTTGCATGGCTACCTACAGCCCAACGAAGTGTGTTCATGTTGAAACAATGGAATACCAGAAATGCATTAAGGTGACCATTTTCTACGATTCATGGCTATCTATAGAATGCAATTTGTTTTTAAGTAAAGTGCATCCACCGTACATGAAGTTGTTCCATTGTTTCGCTTTAGTGCAAAAAGTTGTAAATGTAGCAGTGTCATACATCAAGTTACACAATACGGAGTATACGGTCCAAAATGGCGCTACTAAAATTTTTGCCGTATGCTGAGATGGAGGCTATGAGGACCCGGTGTGTCCGAGGACCGGTGGATGGTCGCTTCCTGGTGTGATGAGTGATTGACAACGTGGTGTGGATTGACGTTTCCCTTGGCTCAAGTATTGCAGGTGTAGAATGCGGCTTGGTTGCATTGGTGCAGGTGAAGAACAGGCGCGAAAGGTCTTAGCCATGACGGCCTCCGAGGAGCGGAGAGACAAGTAGGCTTGGTTCGAGGGACCCGGTGGCCGGTGGATCAAATGCGGTTCACATGCTGGCAAGAACGAGCAAGGGGACGTGGTTCCGGTGCGAGGTAGCGGCCCACAACCGAAGCTCGTACGCGGACGAGAAGCCGGCGCAAGGTGGCGGCTAACAACCGAAGTTTGCGCGCGGGGTTTGGTGATTTGGCCACAAAATCATCGGTGGACGGTTTCCCTTGGTTTGGGCCTCAAAACCAAGGACCGAGGACTCGACGTGGCGGAGATGGGATGCTGGGCCGAGTGAGGCTGGCAGGGGCGGTTTAACCGCCCCCTAGGGCCGGTTTAACCGCCCCCCCTGGGCTGGCCCAAAACCGACGTCGAGGAGCTTCGATCCGGAGGACACGCGGCGTGACTGCAAGGCTTGCGTCGGAGGGAAGCTAGCTTGCAGTGGAAGGTGCCCGAGCCGGAAAATATCTGAAGATCAAATGTCAAATTTGCCCCTGAGGGGTATGTATCACTTAGGGGTAGTTTAGTCTTTAGAGCACCACCACTTGGACTACTAATAGCCCCTCCCAGGGCTGGTGGCTGCTATCTCTTTGGTTATCCTTTAGTTATCTCTTTAGTTTTTCCTTTGAACTAGTTTTCCCCTTCACCCCCTCCACCTAGAACTACTTCGAATCTTTCCTAGTTTGTATAGGTGAATTCATGGTTATGTGATGGAGTTTGTGCTGCTCATCTTTGTGCCATGATTTGATTTCCCGAGCTCCCTTTTCTTTTCTATTTTCGTGGGTATTTTCGGAGCTATTTTTGGGGGATTTTCGTTCTTCTCGTTCTAGGGCGTTTTCTCTCGGATTTCTTTGGGGGATTCACATATGAGTGCCTTGTGCCTCTTTTGCTGGTGATCCTTTGCCCCCAAACGCCGAGAATCGCTCTGGATTTGAGATTTTCGGGATGAACTTGAGGTCATGGTGTTCTTCGCGAGATCTGCGATTCTGGGAGTTGTACTGAGTTAGAGGCCGAGATCTTTTGGGAAAACACTCCATTGGAGGTATAGATCATCTGACCAAAATCTCGCCTCAAGAGCTCAAGCGGTTTGGAAGATCCACTTTTGGTTTGACTTTTTCCCGAGCTTCCCAGGTCTGGGCGGTTTAACCGCCCCCTGACCCGGTTTAACCGCCCCCCTGGGTGTGTTGGATCGAGTCGTGTTTCGGGTCGTTTTGGTGTTCGTTTCGATCGATTCGAGTTCCGCTGCGTATTTCTTGTTCCTAGGGCCAGTAGCTTGACAGTGGCTACATGATCTTGGCAAGATCGCTCTCGGAGGTTTCGGAGTTGGTTTGGGAAAATAGCCGGATCGGTTGGAAAGAATTTTTATCGGCTCCCATTCACTCCCCCCTCTCTGGTCGTCGTTTCGGTCCTTCAATTGGTATCAGAGCCGGTTACGGGTCTTTGCGACTCTAACCAGTCTAAGATCCAAAAATGGCGTACCAAGATCGGGGTTCCGGGCCTCCGCACTTCGATGGGAAGAACTACCCGAACTGGGTTGCGCGTATGGGCGCTTTCTTGCGAGGCAAAGGAAAGTTGCTGTGGGATGTGACGAAAGATGAAAACTATGTCAATCCCACCAACTTAGATGCCCTGGATGCAAAGGATAAGTTTGAGGCAAATGCTAGAGCTGTTGACTACTTGTTCCGTGCTTTGTCTGCCGAGGAGTTTGAGCGAGTTTTGGGCGAGGACCTAGCTAGCCAGATCTGGCAGAAGCTCAAGGTAGCCCACGGTGGTGATAGCCATGTCAAGGCTAGGCTTTTCTCGATGTATCGCAGAGAATATGAGAATTTTGCTCATTTGCTAGGAGAGTCTGTTGATGCTTTGTTTCAGCGTTTCATTTCCATTGTCAACAACATGAAAGCCAACATTACCGTGCTCCCATACTGGGATCATGACCGAGCTATCAAGCTCCTGCAAGCACTTGATAGATCCGTGTGGGGTGCCAAGGTTGAGGCGATCATGGAGTCGGCAAACTATGAGACTCTTTCTGTTGATGAGCTTTTCTCGAAGTTGAAGTCTTCCAAGGTGGACAGACAGTTGCTTGCCAAGGCTAAGAGTCCGACTGATCCCCATAGTCTGGCTCTAGTCGGTGGCTCTGGATATGGACATGCTAACACTCCTAGACACTTTGCTTTGTCTTCTCTTGTGTCTCTTCCAGATGAAGAATATGAGGTGCTGAGCGAGGAGGATCTCGCGTTGCTCACGAGGAGGTTCGAGCGGATGTACCAGAACCGGAAGGGTTTGAGGCGTGCCGGGAGTACGTGCTACAGATGCGGGAAGATGGGCCACTTCATCGCCGAGTGCCCCGAGGAGATCAAGAACGACTACAACCGCAAGCACCGCCCGCGAGACGACCACAAGCACCGTCCCAAGGACGAGTACCACTCCAAGCACAAGAACAAGGACGAGAGAAGATCGAAGAACAAGCACGGTGGACACAAGAAGAACAGATCTCGGGCGATGGTGGCAGATGCGAGCGACATCGACACAAGCTCCACCAACACGTCGTCAAGCTCAAGCAGTGAAGATGAAGACCGCGACCACCGCAAGGAGAAGAAGAGCTTGAACCGCAACTTCAACGGCATCTCCTTCGCCGTCGTCGACTACTGCACCATGGCGCACGACTCCGTGAAGAGCAAGGACGACTCCGACTCCGAGGATGAGGTATTGACCGATCCCACCTCTTTGCGTTAGGAGATTGCTAGGTTAGAGCAGTTGGTCGATAACCGCGATGATGTGCTTAGAAAGACCAACAAGGAGAAGAGGGAGTTTAGGTCTTTGCTAGGAGAGTCCAAGGATAGAGTGGCTGAGCCTGAGACCTTGCTTTCTGAGACTGGAAAGAAGGCTATGGAGTTTGAGTCTTTGCTTTGCGAGTCTAGGAAGAGAGCAGCTAAGCTTGAGTCTGAGATTGCTATGTTAAAGGATGCTCCTCTTGTGTCTGATGAAGTTGAATGCTCGTTCTATGATGTGCATATTGCTGATTTGGTTGTGCTTAAGGAGAAACACATGACTTGCTTGGATGAACTAGAGGGTGCTAGGGTTGAGCTTGCTGAGTTGAAGTCTAGATCATCTTTGCTAGGTGCTTGTACTTCTTGTCCTGCTTTGCATGCTCAGTTGCTTGAATCACGCACCATGATTAGTTCACTTGAAGCACAACTGAAATCTCCCATTGCAAATTCATGTTCTGCTTGTGATGTTGTTGCATTGAAGAATGTTGAGTTAGAGCAGTGTGTGAATCGCTTGCAAGATGAGAATGATGAGCTGAGACAGTGTTTGGGTTGGTTGTCGGGTCGCGAGCCTCGGCTTAAGATGTTGATTGCTGGTTTTAAGAGAGCTGATGGTCGTGGTCTTGGTTCTGAGAAGGTTGGTGAGACCAGTGGTGAGAGAGAGAGAACCTGAGAGTTCCACCACAAACATTCCCACAAACCCACCAAAATCCATTCTCAAGAACACCTTCACACCCAAACCAAACCACCTGCTAAACAAGCTTGACACCACTCCAGATCCTCCCAAGTTTCCACCTAAGACAGATAACTTTCAGAGGAGAGTGACCTTTGTGAGGAGTGGGGTTTACCAGCTGAGAGAGAGGGCACAGCCGAGAGAAACCCCAAAGCCAAAGCCAGTCCGCTTCCATTGTGAGCATTGTGGAAGGGATGGACACCTTGAGGAGTTCTGTTGGAGGAAGAAGAGGGAGGTGAGAAGAGAGAAGGAGGCGGGGAACAGGGACAGGTACTACTCTTCTCGTAGTGTGCCTGTGTCTCGTTCACCCTGGCCGAGAGGCGACGCCTTTGTGCGCACAGTTCCTGTGGTTGCCAGTCGTGGTGTTCCAGCTAGTCGAGAGTTTGCCAGTCGTGGTGTTCTCGTGGTCAGTTAAATTATTCTGGCAGTTTGGTTCACTATTATAATGTGAGAAAATTATTGTGTGTTCTTTGTGGTTTACTTGATTTGCTGACCAAAACATAGGCCAAGATCATGCATACATTTACCATAACAAAATAAACAAGAACAGCACACTATCATCAAGAATAAATCCTAAGAAATCACACTATAATCCAAATGTCCTTAGAATCTTACCAGAACCTAACCTAACCTAAACAAGCTCACATGCCAAAGGATAGCTGCAAAAGATCAAAAGATCTTTCTATTTGAATTAAACAAGCTTAAACTGGTATGAATTAAAAGTGCAAGCTAGCCAGCTCAAACTAAGCTTTAACTTTTACCAGACATACATCAAGTTACCACAAGACTTCTGCAACAGGATTGAACTCAGAAGCTTCACAGATTAAATTCTAAAAATGTTGAACCAGTCGTGTACTGCCAGCCTAAACAATTAATAACTCAAGATGTAGTGTGTAACTTTGTGCCAACTTTCTACAGCAGTCTAGATACATTCCCAGCTACAACATACTAAAAAACTAGCACAAACAAGCCAATGGATTTCAAACTGTGCATAATTTAGAGTTTGAACAGATTTGAACTTAACTTAAAATCTACACAGAAAACACCTATACATGCTTTCTAGGAAAGGTAGAACACAACACCAGGAGCACAACAAAACTGGGTTTGCATTATTCTGATTTTTCTACGATTTTTAATCGGTTTTCAAATTTTTAGGATTTGGATCCTAGATCTGAACAGTCTATCTACAGATTAGCCCCTGGAAACTTGCGCTAAGGCCCCTAGAAAGATTTGTGGCTTTTCAATGTGGTCCCTGGGCCATGGCCGGCGGCGAGTGGCCGGATTCCGGCAAGTGGGGCCACGGGGCTCAACAATAACCAGTCGAGGGTGCTCAGGGGTGCTCACCGCCTCACCTCGAGTGGTTTACGAGTAGTTTGTGCGGCTGGAGGTGGCGTGGCGGCGGCGACGGCGGAGCTGGGCGGCGGCGGCTCTGTTCGAGCTTGCTCCGGCGGCTAGAGTGGCAATTGGCGCTCGACTGAGGGCTGGGGGAGCTCGAGTGGTGTGCAGCAGGTGCGCTCGAGTGGTTGGTGCGCTCGAGTGGTTTGCGTGCGCTCGAGTGGTTTGCTGGATGGCGGCGGAGCGGATCTGAGGAGGGGAAATCGACGGCGGGGCAGAGAGTGGCAGCTGGGGCTCTAGGAAGCTGGAGCAAGGGCGTGGCGAGTGCTGGTGGTGAAGAACGACGGCGGAGCAGCGCGCACGCGGAGAGCGGCGGACGGGCAGCCTGGCGGTGGCAATGGCGAGCGGCGGAAGGGGGCTCGCGTGCAGGGGGGCTGCGGCTTTTATAGGCGCGGCCTGCCGGGAGCTTCCAGGCCAAGCCTCAAGGGGCAGCGCGGGCAGCAGTCCGGGCAGCGGCGCGGCAAGGGCCGGCGAGCCGTGTCGTGCGGCGGCCGGTCGGGGCGTTGCCGTGAATGTCACGGTGGTCGCGCGGCAAGGGAGCACGGCGCGCTCGTGTGGTCACATCCGCGCGAGGCGCTGGTGTGGCTCGGTGCGCGCGGCAGAGTCCGACGGCCACGTGGCGTGCGGAGCTTGGCGCGGCCGGACTTGGTCGGGAGACCGGCGGGGACAGCAGGGGGGCAACACGCGGGGCAGCGGCGCATCACATCACGGTCGCGGCGAGCGCGCAGACCGGCGGAGCCGCGGCAGCAGCGGCGCGCCGCGTGGCGAACGGGGCGGCGGCGACGCGCGCGGTCGGGGGGAACACGGCGGGGACAGGCGCGGCCGGTCAGAACGACTCCCCTGCGCGGCATTGATGACCGGCGGCCTCGGCGTCCGCGTCAGAACTCGGCCGACGCGTGGCGGCGCGGTTGGGCGCTGAAACGCGCGGCGCCGGTGAGCGCCGGCAATTCGTCGAACACAAGCCGGGCGTCCATTCAAACTCAATTTTCTCCGTAATTTTGAGCTGAAGTTCAAAATCTCAAAAAGCAAAGTTGTGCTCCAGGTTACCAGCTACAACTTTTGTAAAGGTTGACCTATGAAAAGGTGTATAGATCAACGGGAAAATTGCAGAGAAAACAGCATGAACTCGGGTGCCAGCCTGCGGTGAACTTCTGTGTTGACTGACTTGACCGGGTTTTTGGGGCTGAAGCACTCAAAAGCTCTCCTAGGGCCATATTGACAAAGTTGTGTCCCATAAAAGATGAACAACTTTCATATTGGCACATTTTTGAGTTCTTAAGTGAAAATTCGAATTTGAACCATGCCAACCGAGAAAGGTCGAAGTTCACCGAGTTGCAGGAGTTCATTCGACTTAACCCTCCTCCCAAGCAAATTTAAAATGCTTAGGGTGTGAATACTTGATGGAGAACATGACCAAGGACAAGTCCAAATATCAATGATTCAACTTAGAGAGAAGTTCATGAAAAGTTATATATGGAAATCCAAATGGCAAGCCTCAACTTTTGGGAAAAACTGCTGCTGTCCAGACTTAGAAAATTTTCTAAGTGTTGGCTGAAAAACAGGTTTGACTGCTGTTTGACCATGATTTAGAGCATCTTCCACTCAAAATTTTGAAAACCACCAATTAATAAAGTTGTTCCTTATAAAATTTGGGACAACTCTCTTATTGACAGATTTTAAGTTTTTAAGCGAAATTTTGAATTCAAATCAATTCAAGCTCTAAAGGTTCGGTACATGGAATTTTAATCCATTATTTCAGGCGTTGACTTTGGTCATAACCACAAGTTTAATTGTCCATTAAGCCTTAACGAGGTGATTAGACATCAGAGATGTCACAACCTACCCCCCTTAAAAGAAATCTTGTCCTGAGATTCAGGTAGAGTAAGGCTAGAGAAAGGTATAAGCACCTTTCATGACTTGCATTTCCTTGGGCGTGCCAGTGCCAAGCACACTTCCTTCCGCGTAAGGTACAACTTTCTTCTTCTTGCATTGGTTGTTAGGTGCTTGTTGCATTCTTTGGCGTTGGGGGCAGTCACGAGCAATATGGCCTAGTTGTCCGCAGCTGAAACAGTCACCCCGCTTCTTGGGTCTCTGTTGACAGCACAAATGGTTCGAGTCCCGTTCAACCCTTTCTTGGAATGATGCGGTTGAAGGGCAGTTCGGAATGAAATGGCCATATCCCCCACACGTGAAACAGGGTTGGCAACACGGGCGAGGGCAGTTCTCATGGGTCTCTGTATCCGGTCTCCTTTTGTGCGGACAGAACTCCTTGTATGTTATTTCCCATTCACTCAAGTCCATACTTGGTAACACTGTTTTGTGCTTCCTATGTCTTTCTCCATCTTTCTCGAGTCCTAGAGCTCGTCTTGAGGGCGGTAGAAGGGATGCAGAGTCAAGTAGAGAGGCATCCGAACATGGTTGATCCGAGAGTGGGGCAGTTGCCAAAAGGCTGAGTAGACGGGCTTGGTCGGCTATAGAATCGGTTATTGCTTGAGAGAGGCTGGTAATTAGGCTGGCTGAGGATATCTCCTGTTGATGATCTCGGATAACATTTTGCATCATTTGATTTAACGTCAAGCTTTGTTCTTCCATCAACTTGATAGTCATAGCCACTTGGTCAGCCGTTGTGGATGAGTGGGTTGGGTTATGACTGTACGGCTCGGGAGTCTTCGAGTCTCCACCACTGGAAATCATCGTCCTGTAGATACGTTCTGATTAGGCACATAGATATGATTCCAGCTTGCGAACGGTAGCGAGTCATAAATAAGAAACGCAACAAGAGAGAGTTGCAACACAAGGGGATTCAGTCGCGGTTGTGATTCTTGGCTCCCCTTTAACTACCTAGTTAGGTACATTCGTGAGTGTCAATATCTTGTAGGGAACTTCTCTAACTTGTGTATCTTCTCTTGGAATCGAAATTTGGCTTGTCCAATCTAAGGAACAAGTAAGGGTGTGGGTCTAAAAAGTTCCTCGAGATTACTTGCTTCGAGCGTAAGAAGTCCTTCATCCTCTATTAAAAAGTCCTTATTCGATCCAACAATACCACTGCCCTGAAGGAAACACTAAAGCTAGTCTCCTGTACATGACTGACGGTGGAGAGCCTTCATTCTGCTACGGAGCGAATCGTTCTTGCTTGCGAGATCTGTCTAGGTTAGAACTCGATTGGAACCTTTTGCTATTCTTCATTGTTCTTGATCCTTCCGCTGTATTAAAACTAGTGCAACTCCTGAAATTTGCCGGCAAAAGGATACTGAGCAATTCATAGGTCAGTAGGATTTGCAGCGAGATTATACCAAGTTAGATATTTCCAAGATGAAGAAAGAGAGGTGGAACAAGGTAGATACGTAATGGTAGAACAAGGTGCCCAAAATGTTCCCAAGTGAAAGTTTGCATTGAGGAGAAGGAAAGGCGGGTGAGAAAAAGCTCACGGGAGATCACAAGGCAATCTTGAATGTACAAGGTGATGATCATTGGGGAAGATAGGTTTAAATGAGATTTTTAGATCATCAAGGCTCAAGGTTTATCCCATGAACAAAGCATAAGATGTTGGTAGGGAAAACATGGTTAATTGCTTGATGCAAGGATTTCGCTAGATGAATACTTTGCACGACAAGAGAGCAAGGAGGCATGTCGCGACTCGAGGTGCACAGGTCAGGTTGGAAAAAGTGGTAATGTATCAAGGAGTAATGTAGCTGTCATGATGCAAGGTACACGTGAATGATCCATGCATCAGTGAGTTGCATATGTCATGATGCATTATGATGCCGTTTCAATGGTGCACATGGTATGATGCGACGAATGATGGTGCATATGACACATGTCCATGATGAGGCGCATGCAGCATGAATGCACATGCATATGAGCGGATGGTGCATATGCTTATGAACAGATGGTGCACATGCACATGCTCGGATGCACGTTAGCATGCCTTAGCTACACCCTAAACGCGTTATTGGTCAGAAGAGGTCACCAAGATAGGGGCACATATTCGGGTTGCAGCTTAGAGGTTCTGGTGAAGTCGCATTCATTTACCGAGATACCCGTGCGCTCCTAGTAGGAATTTATGTGGCCGTCGCACACACAAAAACCTTAGGTTCCGTCACGGCACCATAGGTTAGGGAATACTCTTCACGAGAGAAGGAAGGGGACAGCGACCCGAACATCAAAAGAGATGGAGGTGACAAGAGTCAGTGGCACGTCAGGTTGGGCACGGGGTCAGCATGCGACAGAACATGAGGTGCAGTCACACAATGAAATGAGGTGCTCATGCATCCGAACCATGGAATGCGGGTGATGAATATTGCAACAATGCTCATGTATGTCTAACCGATGCTTGCAGGACAACGAGGGTGAGACAAGGTTTACAAGTTGCAATCAAGGATTCCATCCATGTGAGAAGGATGTCACATCGGAGGTAAGACCAGGATTTATTCAAGGCATAGTTTGATATGTCACGAATCAAAAGAATAGGGGTGTAATGGCAAGGAAGAATCCAATAGCCATTTCAAAAAGGTGTGAGTACATCTAGCTGATCAAAGAGTGTAGATGTACTTGAGGTATATGACAAGAATCTACGTTGCTCAAGGGCGTTGAGTAAAGAGCCATCCGATGAGTAGAAATTTGTCAGAGAAAACTGCTAGCGGTCACCTATCTAACTTGAGAGCATACGGTGTAACAAAACGTCCATGGTAAACCATTCCAAGAGCTTCGGGCAGTCCTTCATGACATGTAACTCTTAAGTTAACGTCCGCAAACAACTTAAATCCTGCCAGAAGAACTTGATCAAGCGGAACACTCCATGTCGTAATATTTCCAACTCAATCCTCATGGTTATCGCTCGGAACCAAATCGGAATCGGCGTGTTCTTCCATTCCTCGCAATATAATTCACTTAACTGCCACGCGACTAAACTCGTTTGCAAGGTAAACAAGGAACTCAAGCGTGGAGGCAATAAGAATCAATCGCAGGAAGTTTTCCCTGCAGCAAGGTGGTTATACCAGAAAATTCCCAACCCCTGGTTCGCATGTCCAATCTTTGCGAATTTTTGCCAGTAGCTAGGGAATTTAATGAGCTACAACTTTCGTTTATAACTCCGAGTCAGATTAGGACTCTAGCTAGGGCGAAAAATTCAAAATTTGCATCTCCATCTTTGCTGTTTTCAGAATGGCTGAGGCTCACGAAAATATGCATAACTCCGTCAATTCTCAACCAATGGAGCTGAAATTTTGCGAGCATCACCATTATGAAACTCCTTACAACTTTGGTATTCATCTTAGGACCATATTCCAACTTCAACTAGGTGAAATTATTCAATGTTTGTCTCTCTGCTTTTGCTGATTTCAGAATTGACGAGGATCACCAAAAATCTCCGTAGCGCATGACTTACTAGCTCAATGGAGCTGAAATTTCGTGAGTAGCTTCCGGGTGAAATTACCCACAACTTTGGTAGTCAAGGGTTCAGCTAGTTTTGGCTCTAGGGTGGTTGAAAAGCTCAAGTACTACCCTGCTATCAACCCAGATTTTTCAGCAAACAACCAACACTTGTTTTAAACACAACTCAAGTTTTGCTTACCCAAAGACCTTGAAATTTTTACAGAAGCTTGTTTATGAAATTATGAAGAACTTTTATTTAAGGTGCCAAGCCATCTGAGATGTTTTAATGACCCGAAAAATTCGGACCAGCAAGAAACACAGTTTTGACAGACTTCTCGAAGTTTGTGGGATTTACGATTTTTATTTCCTCTTTGCCTCCAGTTGACTTAACAATTTTTAAGTTGATTAGCATGATGCAAAAGAACTAAAATCGTCCTCACAACTACCAAGAAGCCTTGGCGTACATAGTTGCCGGTGACGAAGCACAATATACGTCTCTCTGAGGACCCGGTGTGTCCGAGGACCGGTGGATGGTCGCTTCCTGGTGTGATGAGTGATTGACAACATGGTGTGGATTGACGTTTCCCTTGGCTCAAGTATTGCAGGTGTAGAATGCGGCTTGATTGCATTGGTGCAGGTGAAGAACAGGCGCGAAAGGTCTTAGCCATGGCGGCCTCCGAGGAGCGGAGAGACAAGTAGGCTTGGTTCGAGGGACCCGGTGGCCGGATGGATCAAGTGCGGTTCACATGCTGGCAAGAACGAGCAAGGGGACGTGGTTCCAGTGCGAGGTAGCGGCTCACAACCGAAGCTCGTACGCGGACGAGAAGCCGATGCAAGGTGGCGGCTAACGACCGAAGCTTGCGCGCGGGGTTTGGTGATTTGGCCACAAAATCATCGGTGGACGGTTTCCCTTGGTTTGGGCCTCAAAACCAAGGACCGAGGACTCGACATAGCGACGGCCCGGCCTGCCAGCCAGGGGCGGTCCAACCGCCCCCCAGGGGCGGTGTGACCGGTCCCACCTGGGCAGGTCGCCCGTGAGCGTCGAGGAGCTTCGATCCGGAGGACACTGCGGCGTGATCGCAAGGCTTGCGTCGGAGGGAAGCTAGCTTGCGGTGGAAGGTGTCCCAGCCGGAAAAATCTTCGCAGAAAATGTCATATTCGCCCCTGAGGGGTATGTATCGCTTAGGGGTAGTTTAGTCTTTCGAGCACCACCATTTGGACTATATAATAGACCCCCTAGGGGTGGTGGCTGTTATCTCTTCTAGTTTTCTCTTTGGTTTTCCTTTGAACTAGTTTTCCCTTCATCCTCTTCACCTAGAACTACTTCTAATCTTTCTTAGTTTTGTATAGGTGAATTCATGGTATGTGATGATGTTTGTGCTGCTCATCTTTGTGCCATGATTTGATTTCCCGAGCTCCTTTTCTTTTTCCCATTTTCGGAGGTATTTTCGGAGCCATTTTTGGGGGATTTTCGTTCTTCACTTTCTAGCCCATTTTCTCTCGGATTTCTTTGGGGGAATCACGTATGAGTGCCTTGTGCCTCTTTTGCTGGTGATCCCTTGCCCCCAAACGCCGGGAATCGGTTTAGATTTGAAGTTTTCGGGATGAACTCGTGGAGGGTGTGTTCTTCGCTAGATTTGAAATTCCTGGAGTTCTAGGGAGTTAGAGGCCGAGATTTTTGGGGCATAGCCTCTCCTTGAGGTGTATATCATCTACCTAAAGTTTCGTCTCAAAACTCCAAGCCGTTTGGGAGATCCGTTCTTGAGTTGACCTTTTTCCCGTGCTGTCTGGCAAGACCGGTGCGACCGCCCTCGGATACCGGTGTGACCGCCCCTGGCAGGCAAGGGCGGTGCAACGCCCTGGAGAGGTGCAACCGCCCCTGGCTGAGAGTTGGTGATTCGTATGGTTTTCGTTCGATTCGTGTTGGATTTGTTCGATTCATGTTCCGCGGTGTTGATCTTGTTCCTAGGGTCAGTAGCCTCACAGTAGCTACGTGATCTTGGCAAGATCGGTTGGTAGGCTTTGGAGTTGAGTTGGGAGTAGCCGGATTCATGAGAGAATTTTTATCGGCTCCCATTCACTCCCCCCCTCTCTGGTCGCCTAATCGGTCCTTCAATTGGTATCAGAGCCGGTTACGGGTCTTTGCGACTCTAACCAGTCTAAGATCCAAAGATGGTGTACCAAGATCGGGGTTCCGGGCCTCCGCACTTCGATGGGAAGAACTACCCGAACTGGGTTGCGCGTATGGGCGCTTTCTTGCGAGGCAAAGGAAAGTTGCTGTGGGATGTGACAAAAGATGAAAACTATGTCAATCCCACCAACTTAGATGCCCAGGATGCAAAGGATAGGTTTGAGGCAAACGCTAGAGCTGTTGACTACTTGTTCCGTGCTTTGTCTGCCGAGGAGTTTGAGCGTGTTTTGGGCGAGGACCTAGCTAGCCAGATCTGGCAGAAGCTCAAGGTAGCCCACGGTGGTGATAGCCATGTCAAGGCTAGGCTTTTCTCGATGTACAGGAGGGAGTATGAGAATTTCGCTCATTTGCCTGGAGAGTCTGTTGATGCTTTGTTTCAGCGTTTCACTTCGATTGTCAACAACATGAAAGCCAACATTACCGTGCTCCCATACTCGGATCATGACCGAGCTATCAAGCTCCTGCAAGCACTTGATAGATCCGTGTGGGGTGCCAAGGTTGAGGCGATCATGGAGTCGGCAAACTATGAGACTCTTTCTGTTGATGAGCTTTTCTCGAAGTTGAAGTCTTCCAAGGTGGACAGACAGTTGCTTGCCAAGGCTAAGAGTCCGACTGATCCCCATAGTCTGGCTCTAGTCGGTGGCTCTGGATATGGACATGCTAACACTCCTAGACACTTTGCTTTGTCTTCTCTTGTGTCCCTTCCAGATGAAGAGTATGAGGTGCTGAGCGAGGAGGATCTCGCGTTGCTCACGAGGAGGTTCGAGCGGATGTACCAGAACCGCAAGGGTTCGAGGCGTGCCGGGAGTACGTGCTACAGATGTGGGAAGATGGGCCACTTCATCGCTGAGTGCCCCGAGGAGATCAAGAACGACTACAACCGCAAGCACCGCCCGCGAGACGACCACAAGCACCGTCCCAAGGACGAGTACCGCTCCAAGCAGAAGAACAAGGACGAGAGAAGATCCAAGAACAAGCACGGTGGACACAAGAAGCACAGATCTCGAGTGATGGTGGCTGATGTGAGCGACATCGACACAAGCTCCACCAACACGTCGTCAAGCTCAAGCAGTGAAGATGAGGACCGTGGCCACCGCAAGGAGAAGAAGAGCTTGAACCGCAACTTCTACGGCATCTCCTTCGCCGCCGTCGACTACTGCACCATGGCGCACGACTCCGTGAAGAGCAAGGACGACTCCGACTCCGACTCCGAGGATGAGGTATTGACATATCCACCTCTTTGCGTCAGGAGATTGCTAGGCTAGAGCAGTTGGTCGATAACCGCGATGATGTGCTTAGAAAGACCAACAAGGAAAAGAGGGAGTTTAGGTCCTTGCTAGGAGAGTCCAAGGATAGAGTGGCTGAGCTTGAGACCTTGCTTTCTGAGACTGGAAAGAAGGCCATGGAGTTTGAGTCTTTGCTTTGCGAGTCTAGGGAGAGAGCAGCTTCGCTTGAGTCTGAGATTGCTGTTTTGAAAGATGCTCCTCTTGTGTCTGATGAGGTAGAATGCTCGTTCTGTGATGTGCATATTGCTGATCTTGTTGTGCTTAAGGAGAAACACATGACTTGCTTGGATGAACTAGAGGGTGCTAGAGTTGAGCTTGCTGAGTTGAAGTCTAGGACATCTTTGCTAGGTGCTTGTACTTCTTGTCCTGCTTTGCATGCTCAGTTGCTTGAATCACGCACCATGATTAGTTCACTTGAAGCACAACTTAAATCTCCTATTGCAACTTCCTGTTCTGCTTGTGATGTTGTTGCATTGAAGAATGTTGAGCTAGAACAGTGTGTGAATAGATTGCAAGATGAGAATGATGAGCTGAGACAGTGTTTGGGTTGGTTGTTTGGTCGTGAGCCTCAGCTCAAGATGTTGATTGCGAGTTTCAAGAGAGCTGATGATTGTGGTCTTGGTTCTGAGAAGGTTGGTGAGAGTAGTGGTGAGAAAGAGAGAGATCCAGAGAGCTCCACCGCAAACATTCCCACAAACCCACCAAAAACCATTCTCAAGAACAACTTCACACCCAAACCAAACCACCTGCTGAACAAGCTTGACACCACTCCAGATCCTCCCAAGTTTCCACCTAAGTCAGAGAACTTTCAGAAGAGAGTGACCTTTGTGAGGAGTGGGGTTTACCAGCCGAGAGAGAGAGCACAGCCGAGAGAAACCCCAAAGCCAAAGCCAGTCCGCTTCCATTGTGAGCATTGTGGAAGGGATGGACACCTTGAGGAGTTCTGTTGGAGGAAGAAGAGGGAGGTGAGAAGAGAGAAGGAGGTGGGGAACAGGGACAGGTACTCTCTTCTCGTAGTGTGCCTGTGTCTCGTTCACCCTGGCCGAGAGGCGACGCCTTTGTGCGTACAGTTCCAGTGGTTGCTAGTCGTGGTGTTCCAGCTGTTCGTGAGTTTGCTAGGCGGCCTCCGTTTCGCGGTCAGTTTGGTTCAGGGAGGTTCGACTGTAGCTTTGAGGCTAGGAGAGTGTCTAGGCCACGTTTTCCCCCGCGTGGTGCTAGAGGCCCGATGGTGAGAGACGAGAGGGTGTCACGCGGTAGAGTTGATTTTGCTAACCCTTCTTTTGAGCAGATGGCCCGACACTGGTTTGACTCGTTTTGTGCTAACCCCAGTGTCGAGTCATTTGCTCATTCTCGTTCTCGGTTCTGATTGTGCAGGTGGGAGGCTTGGAGAACTTTTGGTTGATGGATTCTGGCTACTCGAGACATATGACAGGTAATGGTAAGTGGTTCTCCAGTCTCACCCCGGTTGTGTCCTGGCAGTACATCACTTTCGGGGATAAGGGTAGAGGTAGAGTGTTGTCAGAGGGTGCTATTCAGGTGAGCGACACTTTCATGTTGAAGCGGGTTGCTCTTGTCAAGAATCTTGGTTTCAATTTGCTCTCAGTTTCTCAGCTTCTTGATGAGGGTTATGAGGTTCGCTTTAAGTGCGGTGATTCGAAAATTCTTGATTCTTGAGGTGACCTTGTGTGTATGATCATTCCTGAGGGACAGATTTTTCGTGCTGATTTTTCTCGATCTTTTGGTCCTTCACGGTGTTTGATCGCTGGTACTTCTTCTGAGCTTTGGAAGTGGCATAGGAGATTGGGTCATGTGAGCTTTGATTTACCCACACGCTTGAGTGCTCTTGACCTTATCCGAGGATTGCCCAAGCTCAAGTTCGAGAAAGATTTGGTTTGTGCACCTTGTAGGCATGGAAAAATGGTTGCTGCTTCTCACCCACCTTTGACAGATGTTATGACTGAGCGTCCAGGGGAGCTTTTACACATGGATTTGGTTGGCCCCGCTCGAGTTCGTTCAGTTGGTGGGAAGTGGTATGTTCTTGTGGTTGTTGATGACTTTTCTCGGTATGCTTGGGTGTTCTTTCTGGCGTCGAAGGATGAGACTTTTGATTTTGTTCGAGATCTGATTTTGAGGTTGAAAAACGAGAGTAATGGTGGTGCCATGAGAGCTATACGTAGCGACAATGGTACGGAATTTAAGAACACTCGTTTTGATGCCTTCTGTCGTGACCTTGGTCTCGAACACCAATACTCTTCGCCATATGTTGCTTGTCAGAATGGTGTTGTTGAGAGAAAGAATAGAACACTTTGTGAGATGGCTAGGACGATGCTAGATGAGCATAGGACTCCTAGGAAGTATTGGGCAGAAGCGGTGAACACAGCTTGCTATGTTTCGAATCGGATTTTCCTTCGTGCTTTCAAGAAGAAAACTTGCTATGAGCTTTTCCATGGTCGATCCCCCCGTGTGAGTCACTTTCGGGTCTTTGGTTGCAAGTGTTTCATCTTGAATAAAGGAAATTTGGACAAGTTTGAGTCTCGTTCGATGGATGGAATTTTTCTTGGTTATGCTAATCACTCTCGAGCATATCGTGTGCTCAATCTTGAGACTAACCAAATCATGGAGACTTGCGAAGTCACCTTCGACGAGACCATTCTGTGTAGCTCTTCTGCTTTTGAGTGTGCAGGTGATGATGATTTGGGACAGCCCATCTTTGAGGAAAAACAACCTGATGATGAAGATGATGAGGAAATTCAGGCGCCGTGTGGAGATCGTGTACCTTCTACTTCCACTACTACCACGACGTTCGACGACGGCCCCTCTGCTACACCTTCGTCGAGTCGCGCTCCAGATCGAGTTCAAGTGGAAGCTGATGTTGAGGGGGAGGCAATCTCGAGGCGAGAAGCTCCCTGGCTGGTACAGAGGGATCATCCACCTTCGAAGATCATCGGGAACATGGATGAACGCACTACACGGTCGAGGTCACAAAACATCTCTCATTATGCTCATTCTGCCTTTGTCGCGTCTTTTGAGCCCAAAAATGTTGGACACGCTTTATCTGATTCTGATTGGGTCAATGCCATGCATGAAGAGCTTGAAAACTTTGAGAGAAATCAGGTGTGGAAGTTAGTTGAACCACCTCCAAATTGCCATCCCATAGGAACCAAGTGGGTGTTCAAGAACAAGAGGGATGTGAGTGGTGAGATTGTGAGGAACAAAGCGAGGTTGGTTGCTCAGGGGTTTTCGCAGCAGGAGGGGATAGATTATGAGGAGACATTTGCTCCTGTTGCCCGTTTGGAGGCAATTCGGATCCTTCTAGCATTTGCAGTTGCTAAAGGGTTAAAATTGTACCAAATGGATGTGAAGAGTGCCTTCTTGAATAGGGTGATTGAGGAAGAAGTGTATGTGAGGCAGCCCCGGGGTTTTGAGAGTGAGAGATACCCACACCGAGTGTTCAAACTCCACCGAGCTTTATATGGCCTAAAGCAAGCACCCAGAGCGTGGTGTTGGGACGTGGATCAGGCAAACTCCGCCACCCGCTTGTTGCGCTACGACCTGTTCCGCATTAGCCCATGACTCACCGGAACCGAGTCGATCTGCGATTCGTTTTTTCCGGACGCGGACCTCACGCATCGAATCCATCGGTGATTCGGCCCGTCATCAGCTCGCCCCGGCAAGCCGAGTCGATTCCAGTGATTCGGTTCGCATCACACGAGTAGATGCGTGAACCGAATCGGCCCGTGATTCGGCCTCTCGCGCCATGCACGCGTGAACCGAATCGGCCTGCGATTCGGCCCCTCGCGCCCTGCACGCGTGGACCGAATCGGCCTGCGATTCGGCCCCTCGCGCCCTGCACGCGTGAACCGAATCGGCCTGTGATTCGGCCCCTCGCGCCCTGCACGCGTGAACCGAATCGGCCTGTGATTCGGCCCCTCGCGCCCTGCACGCGGCGGACCGAATCGGCCTGTGATTCGGTCCCCTGCGCTCCACGCGCAGCGAGCCAAATCGACCTAGGAATTGGTTCGGAACCTTCAGTGAAGGAGCACCCTATCCTCCTCGCAACTCTAACGGCCTAACGTGGTGTGCAGCCATTTGTGAACAGGTCAACAGGGAAGGGTGGAGGAGCCCCGGAGCGCAAAGACGAGCCTGAACGCATCGAGCGTCCCAGCGCATACCAAGACGAAAGCAAGTCGAAATTGGCTTCCTCGTGTAAAATTCCCCTTGTACCCGCTAAAGTAGAATATTCTCAGCACAATTGTAGCAGGTAGGGGTAGAAAGGGAACATGTGACTGAGGAAGCGACCCTCCGCCTCCCTATAAAAGGAGAGGGCGCAGCACCTTGTAACGGTTGGGATTATTCATTAATCATTATTAAGACATCGCTTCATCCTACTCTTGTTTTCCGGCCTCGTCACTCTCTTTCGTGTTGGCTATTGAGCTCGCTCTTGAGCCAACACGAGGCGCCCACCGTTTGTGTGACTCGAACAAAAAACCCACGATGCCTCCCAAGAAGCGGACCACCAAAAACTCAAGCCGTACCGCCAACCAAGCCTCCAATGAAGCAGTCACTGAACCCGCAGCAAGCCAGCAGGCCGTTCAAACTGCTCTGCCACCCAGAGATCCGGCGCCAGCAGCAATGCCAAGCGCAAGCGCCGCAGCCCACCTGAACAACCAAACAACCCCAGAAGAAGTCGAGTTAGCAAGACTGCAAGAAGAGCTGCAAAGCCTCAGACGGCTCCGAGACAACCTAGCCTCACAAAGAACCCAACAAGAGACCAGCCAGATGCAGGAGCAGATCGCTCGCGCCAGGCAAGAGTTTTCAAACCTACAAAGAGAGGTAGGACAACTGCAAGCAGCCACGGCATCTAACCCTACTCGAAGCCTTGCTCACGCAACACAACAGCACCCCACACAACATCTTAGCCATGGGGAACAAAGGCAGTCGCAAAACAGCCACAATACAATCAACCACCAAGTTGCAGATCAAACGAATCACAGTTTTGGAATACGAGTCTTGCCTAGCAGACCATGCGACCCAACATCACCACTGTCAAGAGAACTGCAAGTAGCACCCTGGCCACCGCACTATAGGGCGGTCACCCTACCAAGATTCGATGGGCACTCTAACCCCAAGCAATTCCTGATGAGCTACGAAGCAGCAATACAATCAGCAGGTGGCGACGACACAGTACTCGCCAAATCATTCATAATAGCCCTGGATGACACAGCACTGCAGTGGTACACTACCTTGAAACCAAACTGCATCCATTCGTGGGACGAACTGCGGGAGAGAGTACTGGCAACCTTCCAAGGATTCCACAGGCCGACAATCACGGAAGTCGAGCTCGCAAACTGCAAGCAAAAAGAAAAAGAACCACTGCAGGCCTACTTCCAGAGATTCGTAAATCTCAGAACAAGAGCCCCAGCAGTGGACGACGCCGTAGCCATCAATTACGCAATCATGGGCCTAAAGTATGGGCAATGTAGAGCCCACTTGATCAGAGAGACCCCCAAAACGATGGCAAAGCTATATGAAGAACTAGAGAAGTACTCACGGTCAGACAACGATTACAGAATAGGCCATGAAGAACAACAAGCACAGAAGTACGCAGCGAAGCAGGCAGCTCAAAGAGACAACAACTGGCACCAGTCCAAGCAAGACAGCCACCAAAGAAACCATCATCACTCGATCGGCCCACCCCCAACTCGCACGTTATTCAACATCAATCAAGAACAACAATGCCAGCAGCCAGACGGCGAAGTCGCCGGCTCATCAGGCCAGACAGGGAACCAGGCTACCCAGAGGGGAGGAAGATCCAACCGCGGGCGCGGCAGAGGTCGTGGTCGCGGCAGGGGAGATAGTGAGAAGAAACAGTGGTACTACATGTGGCATGGCATGAACGACGAGCATGGGTCCAAACGCTGCCCGTACAAGCTAAGAGCAGACCACTTGGCGGAAGAAGAGAGGAAGGCAAAATAGTAGCCCACACTTCGAACCAATGGAACCCTCAACCAGGCTGGCAACCATCCCACCCGTGGCAACCCCAACAACAATGGCAAAACCACCACCATAACCCAAACCCGCCGCACCATTACACCAACTACTACCAGCCCACATGGCAAACTCAACCCCACCAAACCCCAGCAACTCAAAGAATCAACACCAATCACCACTCCTCGCTAGCACTACCACCAAACCAATCGCAATTGCAGCTACCACCACCACCACCCAATCCCCCAAAGCAAGAAACCAACTCAAGCAACCGCGCGAGCCCAGACCCATTACCCAGCTATGGCATCATAGCACCCATAAGTGGAGGTTCCTCACTGGAATTCGAAACCAAGAAGCAGTGCAAGAATTATTTCAGAGAAATCAACGTGGTCATGGCAGACAACAAAGTTGCAAGAACCAACTGGTCTCATATACCAATCACATTCACAGAAGCAGATATACGGCTGCACAACTACCCACACATTGACCCAATGGTCATCGAAGCCAATATCGCGAGATGGACCATAGAGAAAATACTCGTCGACACAGGCTCCTCGGCAGATATCATATTCTTGTCAGCTTTCGAGCAAATGAACCTGACCAAGAGCATGCTACAACCGTCTGACACGCCGCTATACGGGTTCGGCGCAACAAAAACCATCAAGGCATTAGGGAAAATTACTTTGCCAGTCTCATTTGGAAACATGTCAAATGCAAGAACCGAGCACATCACGTTTGATGTAGTCGATATCTGGTACCCCTACCAGGCAATCTTTGGCAGAGGAACAATCAACAAGTTTGAGGCAGTTATAAACCAGCTGTACCTGTGTATGAAGATACCAGCAGAAAAAGGAGTCATAGCTGTCTATGGAAATCAAGGCTCAGGAAGGAGCCTCGAGAAAGCCTCAACGCCAGGGCAAAGAAACGTGCACATCCTTCAATCAGAAGAACCGAGCCCACAGCCATTCAAGGAGCCACAGCGCGACAGAGAAAAAAACGAAGTCAGCCCCAATGAAGACACCAAGAAAGTACTCCTCGACCCAAGTGTTCTTGATCGATCAGTAATCATAGGAGCAAACCTAAGTCAAACAGAAGAAACGAATCTGATCGCCTTCCTCAGAAACAACAGGGACGTCTTCGCATGGTCAGCGGACGAGCTCTCAGGGGTTGCCAGAAACATCATAGAACACAAGCTCGAGGTGAAGCCAAATTCGAAACCAAAGAAGCAAAAGCTGAGAAAAATGTCCGACGACAGAATAGAGGCGATGAGGGCCGAAGTAAACAGATTGCTAGATGCAGGAGTCATACGAAAGGTCGAGTACCCGGAATGGCTTTGCAACATTGTCCCAGTAAAGAAGAAGAATGGCAAATGGAGAATGTGTCTCGATTTCACGGATCTTAACAAAGCCTGCCCAAAGAGCGACTACCCGCTGCCAAGAGTTGACAAAGTCGTAGACACAGCAGCCAGCAGCGAGATGTTGTCCCTGCTCGACTTGTTCTCAGGGTACCACCAGATCTGGATGCGAGTCACGGACGAGGAAAAAACAAGTTTCATCACTCCATTCGGAATCTACTGCTTCGTACGAATGCCAGAAGGACTGAAGAACGCAGGCACAACGTTCTGCAAAATGATAGCAGAGGTTTTAGGCCCCCAGTTCAACAGAAACCTAATCGCGTACGTCGACGACATAATAGTGGCGAGCAAGATCAGATCCGATCATATAGCAGACCTCGCCGAAACGTTCGCTCGCTTAAGGCAAGCGAAGCTCAAGCTGAACCCAGAAAAATGTGTCTTTGGAGTACAAAAGGGAAAAATACTGGGATGTTTGGTGTCAACCAAAGGCATAGAGGCCAACCCTGACAAAATAAGAGCAATAGCAGAAATGCAAGAGCCGCGATCAATAAAAGAGGTCCAGAAACTCACAGGACGGATCGCAGCGCTCAACCGCTTCATAACTCGATCGGCAGAGCGCAGCCTACCATTCTTCAAAGTACTTCGTGCCTCAGACAAGTTCCAATGGGGGCCAGAGCAAAGCCAAGCATTCAACCAGCTCCAGGACTATATCGTCAATATGACGAAACTAGCCCCGCCCGAGCCAGGATCCCAGCTGATGCTATACCTCTCAGCATCACCAACAGCAGTAAGTGCCGCCTTGGTCCAAGAAGTGCAAGTCAAAGAGAAACCCCAGCAAGTCCCAGTCTACTTCGTATCGGAAGCTCTAGCAGGATCGAAGCTTTTCTACTCAGAACTAGAAAAGATAGCATATGCAGTGGTCATGGCATCAAGAAAGCTACGACACTACTTCGAAAGCTACAGAATCCTTGTAATCACAAACCAGCCGCTGCACGACCTGTTTCAGAACAAAGAAGCATCAAATCGCATAGCCAAATGGGCAATAGAGCTATCCGAGCACGTCATAGACTACGAAAAAAGAACCGCAATCAAATCACAAGTCCTTGCAGACTTCATCGCCGACTGGACTTCACCCAGTCAAGGGCCAATAGAAGAAGAAATCACCCCAGAATGGAATATAAGCTGCGACGGAGCTTGGGGAAAAAACGGCGCGGGCATCGCGGCCGTCGTCACAACCCCATCTGGCCTGCAAGTCAAGTACGCAGCAAGACTAGAATTCAGCGGTGACGACGAGAAATGTTCAAACAACATAGCAGAATACGAAGCACTACTGCTGGGGCTGCGGAAAGTAAAAGCACTGGGCACACAAAACTTCCTAGTACGATCCGATTCGAAAGTCATCACCGGACAAGTGGAAAAAGAATACAGTGCAAGAGAACCAGAACTGATAAAATACCTGGCAGAAGTCAGACGAATGGAAAGAAACTTCAAAGGCTTCACAATTCAGCACATACCGAGAAAAGAAAATTCAGAAGCAGACAAGCTCGCAAAAGCCGCGGCAAACAATGACACATTGCCACCTGAAGTATTCTTCGAGACATTGCACCACCCATCCATCAAGTCAGAATTGCAACCAATGAGTCTAGTCAGCGCAATCAGCAGTGAGGACTGGAGAGCACCGATCATGGCGTATCTGCGGAACAACGTCGAGCCAAACGACGAATCAGACCTCAAGCGCATGAAACAGAGAGCAGCAGGGTACACAGTCATCGACAATCAGCTATACAAGAAAGGTGTCTGTGCCCCACTACTGAAGTGCATCACACAGCAAGAAGGCAAGGCCATCCTCCAGGACATACACAGTGGAATGTGCGGATCGCATCTCGCGGCAAGGACCCTCACGAGGAAAGCATTCATACAAGGCTTTTATTGGCCAACCGCACTGAGAGATGCGGAACAAGTAGTAAAAGCATGCCCAGCATGCCAAATGTCAGCGCCGCATCAAAGGCGCCCAGGCGCGGAAACACAGCTAATCCCACCAACTTGGCCATTCCAAAGATGGGGAATGGACATAATAGGCCCACTGCCAAGAGCAAAAGGAAACCTAGCCTACGCCGTTGTAGCCATTGAGTACTTCTCCAAGTGGATAGAGGCTAGGGCATTAGCAAACATAACGTCAGCAACAGTTCAGAAATTCTTCTGGCAGCAAATCGTTTGCAGATTCGGGGTGCCGCGAGAACTCACAGTCGATAACGGCAGGCAATTCGATTGCTACGAGTTCAAAGAGTTTTGCCAAACAATAGGAACAAACCCAATATTCTCGTCAGTTTACCACCCAGAATCAAATGGAGCGGTTGAGCGAGCAAACAGGGAAATACTGGCAGGGGTGAAAAAATGCTTGTTTGAAGAAAGCAAAGGAAAATGGGCGGAAGAGCTGATGAGAGTGGTATGGTCCCACAACACAGCAGTAAGCAGAACAACAGGCTACACACCATTCAAGCTGCTGTACGGAGCGGAGGCAATGCTACCAGAGGAGATCAAATACAAAAGCCCAAGAGCCGTTGCGCCGGACTCAAGCAACGAATCCGAGGCCGCCGACAAGGACATGGTCGAAATCGACAGACTTGACGCAATCCAAAACATTCTAAACTATCAAGATGAGACAAGAAAGTGGAGGAACAAGAAAGTCCTCCACAAGGACATCCAGCTGGGAGACCTAGTCCTGAAGAGAAAGAAAAACGCAGACTCAGTGGGCAAACTGCAGTTCCCATGGGAAGGACCATACATAGCCGTCAGAAGTGGCAGACCTGGATCGTTCCGGCTAATGGACCAGGAAGGATTCGAACTCCCACACCCCTGGAACATAGACAACCTCAAGAAATACTACCCATGATAGCAGAAGCATCAGCAACACAGCTCAAGCCTAATATACCTTAAGCGTAGTTATCTTCAGAATTGTAATTTCAATTTTTCCTCTTCCTGTGAACGGTACTCTTTTCCTCGCAAAGGGGGGCTCCAAGCGGAGGCGAGGTTTTTAACGAGACCGTATCTCATGTAATCATTTGGTCATTATCAAAGAAAGAGCCTTACCCCTCTACATTCTGAACAAGCCGTCGAAAAACAGCCGAACAGAGGCTGTTCAATTCGACCAAGCCATAAGGCAAACTTGGAAGACCTGCGAATACGAAGGGGATGCCCAAATCGTATTCGCAGGCTTCACAACAAATCAAAACCTAAAACCCCGAAGCCTAAGGGCAAGGGGCTGCGATTCGAATCAGCCAAGCAAGGCTGCGAATCGCAGAAACCTAAAACCCCGAAGCCTAAGGGCAAGGGGCTGCGATTCGAATCAGCCAAGCAAGGCTGCGAATCGCAGAAACCTAAAACCCCAAAGCCTAAGGGCAAGGGGCTGCGATTCGAATCAGCCAAGCAAGGCTGCGAATCGCAGGAAACTAAAACCCCAAAGCCTAAGGGCAAGGGGCTGCGATTCGAATCAGCCAAGCAAGGCTGCGAATCGCAGAAACCTAAAACCCCAAAGCCTAAGGGCAAGGGGCTGCGATTCGAATCAGCCAAGCAAGGCTGCGAATCGCAGAAACCTAAAACCCCAAAGCCCAAGGGCAAGGGGCTGCGATTCGAATCAGCCAAGCAAGGCTGCGAATCGCAGAAACCTAAAACCCCAAAGCCTAAGGGCAAGGGGCTGCGATTCGAATAAGCCAAGCATCGTTGCGGGTCAAGGGCAAGAGCCGGACTGATGAAACCAAGAAGCATTGCACAAGCCGCGGTTACAAAACTAGGATTCATTACAGATAAGACACGAGCACCAAAAAACCTCATCTTTATTAGAAAAAAATAGGAGTACAACAGCCTAAATACAGCTCAAATAGCAGCCACTCGCTGCACTATAAACAAATACAAACGCAGCTGGGCGCAACAACGTTGCCACCCAGAGATACAAACAGACCCCGGAGTGGCGAGCTCCAAGAACCAAGCGACCTAGCTGCGTCGCAAGCATTCTTCTAGCACCACAACGAATCAGCGAGCAGCGCTGAGATCGGGCGGCCAACTCTCAAACACTTCGACCAAGAGCAAAATCATGGCTACGGCGAAATAAACAAAGGAAGAGATGCAATGCGAAAACCACAGACCACTCAACCGCTTTTATAGGCAACCAGCTCCGCAGAGCGACAAGCCCCCGTGACACATCAGGACAATCCCCCCGTGACACATCGGGACAATCCCCCCGTGACACAGCACGACAGACTCCCGTGACACAACACGACAAGTCTTCACACAACAGAAGTGCGCGAAAAAATCAACAACAGTTCGAATCAGGAGAAGTATGGCTCGGGCGGCATCCGTGCTAAGGGGGGAGGGTGTCGTTTTCTCTTCCACCAAGCAGCACGCAAACCGCCGAGCATCAACTCCGGCACCATTTTATTGCCAGCCAAACCGACTCGATGCGGCGATGCCCTAAGGGGGGAGGGTGTCGTTTTCTCCTACAACAATTCCTTAGCGCACCGCCACCGAGTCGCCAAAAACAAAAAGAAAATATATATATATATACTTGTACACAGCCGAAAGCGAGCAAACCCTCGCTACTCGAACAATTCCACTACCAACCCAGGCCTCCCGGACTTCGGCGCATCATACACGAAGAATGCATCTTCATCCAGCGTCTTCTCGCTCGAGCATTCTTCCTTCACCCCAAAGGAAACATGCTCAGAATCCCACCTCCGGGACCGACTCAGCCTCTTCCCGCCAGAGCGATCCAAAGATAAGCGAAGCAAGTAACCACGGCGAGAAAACAAGCGACAACAGTAGCTCCAGAAATCATCGAAACTCTGGCCCGGATAAACAATTTGAAATCTGTCCCAGGCAGCTCCAGTCACGAACAAACCGTCACGATACAAAGTTCTCGGAGTTACTCCCTGCGCAGCTCCATCACCAGAAGCCTGCGCAGGGAGGATTACAATAACACATTTAGTTTACAAACACCACCAGTCAAAAGGACCAAAACAACACATATCCCTACAATTACACCTTTCTTCCACGAACGTCACCAGCAGCTTCCTCTTCCCCAGCGCGAGAGCCAGATCCGCTCCCCCTGCGCGCGCCTGCCTCAGAACCTCCAGCCGCAACATCCTTCCCAGCCTCGGAGCGCCTAGATGGTTCAGGTCGGGGAGGCAACTTCGAACGAGACCCAGCCCCAGCCTCTGCCTCACCTGCGGCCGCAAGGGACTGCTTACTCTGCGATAGGTAGAACTGTAAGACCAGGAGTACCAAGTCACAAAAACGCGAAAAAGCAATAAAACGGTCAGCAAGCACCAAAATAAAAGCCAAAGGCGATTTCTATACCCGAGTCAGTCGATCATGCGCGGTCTTTCGAGCAGCCTCTCTACCGTGCGCCACCCAGAAACGGCTTAAAAATATCTTTTTAACGGCCTCGCAGACATTAGTCGCAGCCGGCAGTCCTTCAGCGCTGGGAAATACGAACCCCCTGCTCCCAAGTTTTTTCAGATGCTCGCAGCCATGATCCGAAAGCAGTCGCAACAGGGCATCAGTGCAGACCGAAGCAGCATAGTCGCCAACCCGATCCATAATCCCAGGGAGCATCTTGAACTCTGTGTCAAGCCAGTGAAAAAATCTCTCCCTTGTCATCTCACGGGGCATTTCTTGGGGTTCGGCACTAAAGCGTTGAAGCGCAGCGCGACAGCTACTGTAAGCATGAAGTCCGTCCTGCCAGATTTGACTCTCGTGCTCTTCAACCTGCTTGTCCTTGATGGCAAGCCGCCTCCGCAAATCAGCGATAGTGGCATCCCGCTCGCAAATTTCCTTCTCCTTTGACTGCAGTGCAAGATCCGCACTGCCCAGTTTGTTTCGCAAGTCGAGGACGACTTCCGAATCGGCTGCAACCTAATCCCGAAGCCCGTTGAGAGCAACTTCCTGCTGATCAACGCTAGCCTGCAAGTTCTTCAAAGTTAAACTTAACTCTTTGTTGCACTCTTCCAAGCCAGCCTTCTCCTCAGAAAGTTTAGAGCATTGCTTGCGCAAAAGCTCTAACTCCTCAACATCCTCCCCATCGACCAACTTCTTATGCAAAACCTTCATCCCCATCACAAGCTTGACGGCTACGCCACCAACAAGCTTTGCGAGGTCGATAGGGCTATTCTCCTCACAATCACGAGCAAAAGCTGCATAAACTAAACACCCAATCAGTCGATACGCAACACCAAACCAGCAAATAACATCAAATGAGAAAAACAAAGAAATACTAGCAAATGATCCCTAAAGGAAAGAGAACTAACCTTCAGGGTCAAAAATAAATTCCCCGCGATCCTCATGGCTCGCCGGGGGACTGCCACCTGCTAAACCAAAAAATAAATAAAATACACATACAACATAACAAGAGAACGAACGAAAGTTCGAATCCAATAAAAAAAGGGGGCGTGGAGAACACCAGGGGCTCACCGCTCAAAGACTCTTCATCAGCATCATGAACAGAAACTTGCGGGCGATCTCCCCCGCCTCCAATGTCACCAGCCTCGACAGCTGTAGCACAAAGAACATCCCGCGCTTTCTCGGCGGCAGAAAGGCCGCTACCGCCGGCAGTCTTAACCACCTCACTCGGCAACACCGAGGCAGCACCAGAATCTCTAGCAGGAGAAGGATAACAAGTTCCCCCCGACAAAAACGTAAGCTCCTGTCCATCTTCAAAATCGAAGGCGGGCGCCATCCCAAGCGTCGGGGCAACGACCGCATCATCGCATTCGCCAAGCAAAATACTTGACGCAGCAGCAATATTGCGCAAATCCTTCGCGGATAACAAAGCTCCACCACCAAGGCCTCCAGCAGAAATCAAATCCCCAACCTTCTCCGTCGCAACGCTTTTAACCTGACCGAAAGCGAAGTTCTGAAGCCCAACTTTGAAGCCGCCTTGCCCCTCTTCGGCGCAGGAGCAGCCACGCCAGTCGCATCGGCCGATCGCTTCACTAATGTCTTCGACCTGGCAGCTCTACCCCTCCCACCGGCCGGCTCAGACCCAACATTGCCGGGAGGCCTCATCCTCGAAATGACAGTCGCGGGTGCGGGCCTCGGTCCATACTTCACACCCATCTCATCAAAACCACGGTTCACCCGACCCTTATGACGGAGAATCTTGCGGCAGGAGCCATACTCCTTAGCAGTATACTGCCCCAGCATAACCGCCGCACGACGCTCCACTTCCTCGACAATGGCCTCATCGCTAATCCCATCCGGTTTCTTCAACCCGAATTTGGGGCAAGGGAAAATCCGATTCTCAAAATCCGCAAGCTTAAACTCCCCAAAACTGCGAGGGCTCCAACCAGCCCTAATAGGAAAAATACCAGCCGCGATGCTCTCGCAAATAGCATCCCGCCCGGAAATGACCTGGGTAGCGCAGTAAAAAGCGCTATTGCAAAGCGAGTTCCTCGCCTTCTTCGAATCCGAATAGATCGGCAGCAGACAGGCCTCCAGACCAGAAACCTTCGAAGCAAGAGGATACCCATAAACCGCACAGCCAGATTCGTAACCCCCAGTCGGGACGCGAACCTTGGCATACATCCAGTACTTGTCCCAGTTCTTCGACCACTTGTTCTTCTGGCTGTACGCCAGCTGCGGCGTCTCCATCCCCTTAGCGGCCCGGCGGGGGCAAAATGTGTAGCACCCATACTCAGCCTGGTACGTCTCATCATCATCAGCAAAGAGAATCTTCCTCTTGGAAAAATGAAGCTCTGTATGATGCACAAAGCAATCTAAATCCAACTCACTGTTGAATGTACGGCATGCCCAGAGGAACTTGGCCAGATAACAGAAGCTGTTAGGAGCCAACTGGTGCATCGAAACATTGAAAGCCCGAAAAATATGAGGAATCAGCGGGTCCACAGGAAACCGAAGACCGGCGACAAAGAACTCGCGAAACACGACGCACTCGTCATCCAATGGCTCCGGAACCTCCTCCTCGCCAGGAACGCGGCACTCGCCAGATTCGAAATAACCCTTCTCAATCATCTCCTTCACGTCCTCCTCCCTGATAAGCGACCGCCCGAATCTACGGGTAAAAGGCATCGAATCACTGACCAAATCCTCGGGATTTGCGTCAACACTGCCAGTAGTCTCATCAACGCCCTCCTCCTCATCCTCCGCCCCCACACCAACACTCCCGCTGCGAACGGAACGGTTCGAAGCGGAACCGGCAGCCGATTCGGAATCAGCAGCACCAACTACTTCCGCTGCGACATCAACTTCATTTTCAGCAACCGGACCGACGGGGCGATCCTCCTCGTCAATAAGCCGGGCAGTCTGAATCGTACGAGCCATTGAACCTGCAAAACCCAGGGAATAAACATCCGTGAACACCAACAACAACGCATACAAAAACACAACAAGTACAAAGAAACTTACAACTAGCAAAGCACGATGAAGAGCACGAATCCAACAGGCAACCACGAGCGCTTGCACGAATCTTAAAGCGAAAATAAAGGCAAGCGCGAACCCTCTCAGCAGACGGCAGACGTCGCTTTCAGCCATCACCCCCCCCCTATTTATAGGCGCGGTAAAAACCCCTCGTTAACCACGCCGTAAAAACCGAATCACACTCGACTCCAACAAGCAGAGGGTGTCGTTTTCTCCTGGTTGCGAATCCACTTCAAGTATCGAGGGTTCAGCTCGTTGGAGTCGACCATCACCCACGAGGGGCTGACTGTTGGGACGTGGATCAGGCAAACTCCGCCACCCGCTTGTTGCGCTACGACCTGTTCCGCATTAGCCCATGACTCACCGGAACCGAGTCGATCTGCGATTCGTTTTTTCCGGACGCGGACCTCGCGCATCGAATCCGTCGGTGATTCGGCCCGTCATCAGCTCGCCCCGGCAAGCCGAGTCGATTCCAGTGATTCGGTTCGCATCACGCGAGTAGATGCGTGAACCGAATCGGCCAGCGATTCGGCCCCTCGCGCCCTGCACGCGTGAACCGAATCGGCCTGTGACTCGGCCCCTCGCGCCCTGCACGCGGCGAACCGAATCGGCCTGCGATTCGGTCCCTCGCGCCCTGCACGCGTGAACCGAATCGGCCTGTGATTCGGCCCCTAGCGCCCTGCACGCGGCGAACCGAATCGGCCTGCGATTCGGTCCCTCGCGCCCTGCACGCGTGAACCGAATCGGCCTGTGATTCGGCCCCTCGCGCCCTGCACGCGGCGAACCGAATCGGCCTGCGATTCGGTCCCTCGCGCCCTGCACGCGTGAACCGAATCGGCCTGTGATTCGGCCCCTCGCGCCCTGCACGCGGCGAACCGAATCGGCCTGTGATTCGGCCCCTCGCGCCCTGCACGCGGCGAACCGAATCGGCCTGTGATTCGGTCCCCTGCGCTCCACGCGCAGCGAGCCGAATCGACCTAGGAATTGGTTCGGAACCTTCAGTGAAGGAGCACC
The DNA here is from genome assembly GCA_015476505.1 of Urochloa ruziziensis. Lineage (NCBI taxonomy): Eukaryota > Viridiplantae > Streptophyta > Magnoliopsida > Poales > Poaceae > Urochloa > Urochloa ruziziensis. The sequence continues at coordinate 33,536,239 of CM027124.1, forward strand.
CTATCCTCCTCGCAACTCTAACGGCCTAACGTGGTGTGCAGCCATTTGTGAACAGGTCAACAGGGAAGGGTGGAGGAGCGCCGGAGCGCAAAGACGAGCCTGAACGCATCGAGCGTCCCAGCGCATACCAAGACGAAAGCAAGTCGAAATTGGCTTCCTCGTGTAAAATTCCCCTTGTACCCGCTAAAGTAGAATATTCCCAGCACAATTGTAGCAGGTAGGGGTAGAAAGGGAACATGTGACTGAGGAAGCGACCCTCCGCCTCCCTATAAAAGGAGAGGGCGCACCACCTTGTAACGGTTCGGATTATTCATTAATCATTATTAAGACATCGCTTCATCCTACTCTTGTTTTCTGGCCTCGTCACTCTCTTTCGTGTTGGCTACTGAGCTCGCTCCTGAGCCAACAACACGCACTGGGGAACGAATTATACTAGAATGCCGCATCAAGTTTTAGCAAGGTAGTTTTGGTTAGTTTTAAATTTCACTCAGAATCTTGCTGACTGTCATAATTGGACAGCTCAATTACCAAGCAAGGTAGTTGTTGATTAGTTTTTTTAATTTCACTCAGAATCTTGCTGACTGTCATAATTGAACAGCATAGACATTTGGCTCTTTTGGCTTGCATGGCCGTGGAAACGGGCTGAGTAACACGCTCCTGTATGAGAGAAAAGAGAAACATATAGGCATTTTTCTGTTTTACTAACAATAACTTCTTTCATCTTATGAACAGTAAATTCAAACAGGTGTTGGTGGCTGTGCCGTTCTGTTCCCATCAGTTTCTTGTTACACTCAAGAGTTTCTAGTGTGAAACTATGCTGCAGATCCAATTCCTGTGTCTTTGTAGGTGATTTCAGAATTCGGAGACAAGACATGGACTCTGGCATTCTTTGTTGCATTTTACTATGGAAAATCCATTAATATTGGCATGATTTGTCTACCTCCCATATCTCAAGGGAAATTCTACTAAGGAAGCTATACCAATATTTCACTTCACTGGGAGAAAAAAAGAGAGTAGAAGATGGTATACACATGGTCTTTATTAAGAGCTCCCAATGGCGGAGAGATAACCTGGCAGTATTTAAGAGCTGCATCCAAGTGGAGAATAGATAATCTTATGTGGCCTCACAAAATTGAGATGATTTTTAGCTAGTGACTTGAAAGAGCTGAGGCATCAATCATCCTTGCTTTGGTACACACGCCGAACAAATGAACTGATCAATGCAGGGTCCTAAGCACACAGTTGAGATTTTCCATACCACCAAGGCACCCAACCATTGAGCTCATTATTACCATGAGCAGGAACATCTTCCATGTGAGTATGTGATATGTAACAAAGATTGTGTGACAAGAGAATAAAGGAGATAACCACGAGCAGAGAAGAACGATAACGATGACAAGACTACAACAACTGAACCTTTTTCTGAACTCTGTCGAAACGAAAGACCTGAAAGTTCACAAGAGACAATTTCTGTGGATTACATTCGATAGCCACACATGTTCCAAAATTGCAATCAATTACTACTTGAGGAACCAGTAGTTGAATGAACATAAGATGATACACTGACAGCTAGCTAAAATGCCGAGTAGCTGGTCTTCTCCATAGGCTCGCTCTCCTAAAAGCAAGATTCAACCAGTTTTGTTCAGCCCGTCAGAACACAAGGACTATCACAAAAGCGTACTTGCTTCCTAGTTCCAATTTTAGTCAGTTTCAGAACAAACTAAAGAGAAAATAGTAGAAAGACTCAAGAGTTTACTACTAAATACAAATTTATCACCATTTGACGTCACACATCTTTTATCCACACGTTCTTCATTGGTTAATCCATTATGATATAAGGGGATTGGAACGCAAGGGATTTGATCTCTTCTGAATCTCCTCCAATCTTCTTCATTCTTTTTCAAATCGAAAAAAGTTAACGGCAACAGCCATTGATTAATTGGTAAAGCATAATTGTCTTCTTTTCACAATTTGTTTGCTTCCAATATCACATATAGATTACTCGCCACTTTGCCAAGGGTGGCCGTACCAGTTACCCAGAGAGCATTTCTCTCCTCTGTTCTCTCTATTCTGTCTCTCTTCTCTCATAGAGATGTGGGACGACAGTGCAGGGTATTTAACTGACACGGTTTCTATAGTACCTCACAAGACTCTTATGATTCAGCTCGTCATTTGGAAGGGCTGAATGGTTCAGCTTGCATTGGTTCGTATGCAAAAACATGCAGACTGCAATCATCTGCAGCAGCAAATGGGTTCCTTATGCTTTCATTCTCCTCATGGTTCATGCATAGTTTGCTCTGCAGGGGTGATTACCAAACAGGGAATATACGCCGACTGGGAAATGAATCATGCTAGAATACTTCATCAAGTTTTAATCAGGCAGCTCAATGAGCTGGGCCGGCCACTGGGCCGAGCTAGCTGGGCAGCGGTGTGCGGATAGGTTTGGTAGGCCGGCGGTTTGGGCTGGGCTGGCCAGGTTAGATAGGTTTTGGTTTTTCTTTTATTTGAATTAGGATTTAGATTTAGATTTGAATTTCACTGAAAAATCAAATAAACTCCAATTCAAACAAGCACTTATGTTTTTGTAACCAAATGCACAATTTTAGTTTTTAAAAAATGCACAGTTTTAATTTACAAGGATTTTTGGGAAGGAAAGAATTGAACCTTACATTATAAAGTCATTCATCATGAGTTCACAACACCGCATAAAAACTTTATTTTTTTTGCTAATTTTCAATACTTTAAAACTATACAATCTTTAGGGTTCTATTGCTGAAAATGGAATTGTAAACTGCCGAATTTGTTAAGTACTAGCGGATGTCTGGTAAGTAGTAGCACTAGTCTTTAGTAGTTTGAAGCACTTGAAATACTCGGCTGTTTATCTTTTTTAAGGAGACACAAGGTATTTCATTAAGTTAGAAAGAGAACAAGCTTGTTCGCAAAAAAAAGAAAGAGAACAAGCTGATGCACACAATAAATAAATATAGAAGGAACAAGGAGAGAAAACTGCAGTAAAATAAAATTTCTTTCCCAAATGCAAGCTGATGTACACAGTAAATAAAGTAGCAGCAAAGACTGAGAGAAGAAAAAAATCAATTTAAATAAAATTATTTTGCTAGAGGCAAGCTACCCTATGGATCTAATTTATGTATATATCATTTGCTTGAAGTTGACAACTTTGGAGAGCAAATGGATCGCGTTGAGTGCATGGATCATGGATGTTGGCAGCAACACTGAGCTGCCATCGTTCCAAGGGAAAGAAAAGCAGAGCGAGTGGGGCCCCACCACCGTCGCCGGCGGTGGTCGGGGGTAGAGGCAGAGGCTACGACGGCAGTGGTGACGGAGGGCTGCACGATTCGTGATTCCTGCCGGGAGGATGGCGGCGAGGGGACGGCAGGACGAGCGGAAGGATTGAGCAATCCAGGCCAGGGACCTGCACGCAAATAATATAGGGCTATTTGTAAATATTCGGATCGCGATTATTAATCGCGATCCAAACTAGGGGGTCATATGTAAAATATTAAGGGCCTAAATGAAAATAATCAGATCGTGATTATTAATCGCGATCCAATCTAGAGGGTCTCTGGCAAACTTCTGAGGACCTACATGTAAATATTTGGGAGACAAGACATATTTGACCCCCTAGTTTGGATCGCTGATTAATAATCGCGATCCGAATATTTGCAAATAGCCCTATATTATTTGCGTGCAGGTCCCTGGCCTGGATTGCTCAATCCTTCCGCTCGTCTGCCGTCCCCTCGCCGCCATCCTCCCGGCAGGAATCACGAATCGTGCAGCCCTCCGTCACCACTGCCATCGTAGCCTCTGCCTCTACCCCCGACCACCGCCGGCGACGGTGGTGGGGCCCCACTCGCTCTGCTTTTCTTTCCCTTGGAACGATGGCAGCTCAGTGTTGCTGCAAACATCCATGATCCATGCACTCAACGCGATCCATTTGCTCTCCAAAGTTGTCAACTTCAAGCAAATGATACATACATAAATTAGTTTCACCTTATGGACAGTAAATTCAAGCAGGTGCTGGTGGCTGTGCCGTTTTGTTCCCATTAGTTTCTTGTTACACTCAAGAGTTTCTAGTGCAAAACTATGCTGCAGGTCCAATCAGGGTTAAAAATCCCGACCGCTACCGGTCCGGATACCGGGGTAACCGGTCAAACCGGTCCGGACCGGTAGCGGTACGGGTCGGTTTCCAACCGGCCAAATTTAAAATTTTCAAATTTGAATTTAAAAAATTAAAAAATTAGAAAAAATTCGGTTGAACTGCGGATTTAATTTGATTTTTAAATTTGTCCGGTTTCTACCGGTTTCCGGTCAAACCGGTCCGGCTAACCGCTACCGGTGGGCGGCGGTTTGACCAGACCGGTCGGGAAAAAAAACCCTGGGTCCAATTCCTGTGTCTTCGCAGGTGATTTCAGAATTCGGAGACAAGACATGGACTCTGGCATTCTTTGTTGCATCTTACTATGGAAAACCCATTAATATTGGCATGATTTGTCTACCTCCCATATCTCAGGAAATTCTAACAAGGCAGCTATACCAATATTTCACTTTGCTCGGAGAAAAAAAGGAGAGAGAGTAGAAGATGGTATACACATGGTCTTTATTAAGAGCTCCCAATGGTGGAGCGATACCCTGGCAGTATTTAAGAGCTCCATCCAAGTGGAGAAGAGATAATCTGATGTGGCCTCACAAAATTGAGATGATTTTTAGAGTCACTTGAAAGAGCCGAGGCATCAATTGTTCATGCTTTGGTACACACGCAGAACAAACGAACTGATCAATGCTGGGTCCTAAGCACACAGTTGAGATTTTCCATACCACCCACCCATTGAGCTCATTACCATGAGCAGGAACATCTTCCATGTGAGTATGTGATATGTAACAAGATCGTGCGACAATAGAGTAAATGAGATAACCATGAGTCCACGAGCAGAGAAGAACGATAACGATCACCAGGACTGCAACAACTTAACCTCTGTCTGAACTCTGTCGAAACGAAAGACCTGAAAGTTCAGAAGAGACAATTTCTGTCAATTACATCCGATAGCCACACATGTTCCAAATTCCAATCAATTACTACTTGAGGAACCAGTAGATGAATTTGAATGAACGTAAGATGATACACTGACACGCAAGCATCTAGGGGGAAACAAAGAACAGTGGAGAATTGGAGATCAGAGATCGATCAATTTCGTTAGGAAAAAAGCAGAGAGCAAAAGGATCGCGTCATAGCGTGCAGGGATGTTTAATGTTTTGTAGCAACACTAAGCTGCCAGCGTTCCTTCAGTCTCTCTCGATCATGGAGAGGGGCCCACCACCGTCGCCGGTGGTGGTAGCGTAGAGGCAGAGACAACGGCGGCCGTGTGTCCGTCGTCCTCATGAAGCAATAAGCGCGATGTTGCTCGATCGAGTCCTCGATTCATCTCGGATGGCCATGGATCGCGCTAGGGCATGAGCAGGTGATGGGGCTTCGTGATTCCTGCCGGAAGGATGGTGGCGAGGGGACAACGGACGAGCGGGAAGAGGAACATGAACCAATGGATTGCATGCGACACGGTGAGACGAGTTGGACCGACGGCGGCGCTGCTGGCTTTGTCGTTTTGGCGTCGGTGATTGCCGAGTGGAAGTCTCTGTTTTTCTCCATAGGCTCAAAGCAAAATTCAACCAGTTTTGTTCAGCCCGTCGGTAACACAAGGGCAATCCAATCAGAAAGAGGTCTTTTACTTACACAGTACTACCTTATATTTCGAAAGATCCGACGGCTGAAATTAATTCTGTACTACCGTATTTTTTACGGTAATATGGGTAGTAGTCATAGGTAGTATAGTTAGTATAAGAGTATGATTGGAAAAAAAATGGAGGCGGCGGCGTGGGTCGGCAGCGGCCGTACGGAACGGAGGGCACGGGCGCGGTGAAATGAACGCACGACGGACGGCTCGCACGCTATGGTCCAAATGATATATTTGGTACAAATTACCTTTTTACCCACAGCAAAAAAAACCGATTATACTACCGTACTACCGGTACATAGTATTGAGTACTGTAAAAGACCTCATCAGAAAAGCGTCCCCATCTCTTGATTCCTAGTAGCAATACTCAATAGTTCACTGGTAACTAACTAATTCATCACCGTTTTATGTTACATATCTTCTAACCACACGTGACACGTCGAGGGGTTTGGAGCGAACGTACGTCTCCAATCCTCTTCAAGCTGGTAAAACTAGCGACCATAGCGTCTCTGGTACAGCGTAATTGTCTTCTTTTCACAATTTGTTTGCCTCCAATATATCACATCTGATTACTCGCCACTTGCCAAGGGTGGCCGTAACAGTTACCCAGCGAGCATTTCTCTCCTCTGTTCTCTCTATTCTGTCTCTTCTATTCATAGAGGTATAGAACAACAGTGCAGGGTACTTAGCTGACATGGTTTTTTATAGGACCTCACAAGACTCTGATGATTTAGCTTGTCACTTGTTGAGGTCTTCTTTGGTGCTCCATACTATCTTATACTGGTGTTCAAAAAGGACCAGTATAAAAGGATCTGACGGTCCAAATTAATTGTATACTACTAGAACCTCACTTGTAGTATAAGGTAGTATGGGTCGAGTAGTATAGTAGTATAGATGTATTATGGGAAAAATATTTTTAACATATGGTATAAGGTGGTATATATCGAGAAGTATATTGGTATAGGGGTATTATGAGAACAATTATTTTTATTTTCATACTCATTTGGTCCAATATATTTATTTTCTTTTACACATATGTTCATTTAGATTAGTAGCTTTCAATAAAAAAATATATTACAGTCTAATTACAAAATTGTCCATCGCTCCATACTCCATACTCCATACTCCATACTACCATACTAGAATACTGAACAGGGGTGATTACTGAACAGGGAATATACACGGACTGGGAAATGAATCATACTAGAATACTTCATCAAGTTTTAATCTGCTAGCTCAATGACCAGGCAAGCTAGTTTCATCGGTTATTTAATTGCATTCAGAGTCTCGCTGACAACATACAGATAAATGTGCCTTAATGGTAGGTTGACAATCAAAAAGTGTAACCCAAAACCTCATAATACAACTGTACAAGCAACACAACAATCCTCCTATTGCTTCTGTAGTCAGTAACCAGGCGACGTTTGAAGATGTAACCCCGACATCCATTGTTTATCTAGGAAAACATCATGTCATTGTGGCTGGTTTGGCTACCTCCAAATGTCACATCCACTTAATTACGAATCATTTGGTAAGACTGCAGGCGTAGCATCTACCAAGTATTTCTCTCTTCCGTCTTCTCTTCTACTCATCTTTAAAGAAGTACAAGGAATATGAGAAGGTGGCTATTTAGCTACCAAATTTTACTGGTCTCTAAAAATATTGTGATTTAGTTTGTCATGCGAAAGGTCTGAAGAATTATTCCATTGAACCATATGGTTACGATCAATTACTCTTCTGTCATCCCTATCTCTAATTTCCTGATAAAGACACGGTTGTGAGCAATTACTTGAGCGTTCATTCGGGCAGTCGTCCCTAGGATGCGTCCATGCTTCTCTCCATTTGAGAGGCACACGAGATAAGGACCAGGGCGGAGTGAGATTATTTTATCGAGAAAGATTTGGTACATAACAAAGGTTGGTACATGAGAGCAAAAGCAAGAGGACCAAAAGTAGTTGATGAACAATAATGTAGATATGTTACATAACAAATTAAACCAAACAGAAACGAGAATGACATGAAAGTTTATAAAAAAAGAACTAGTCTTATTCAATGCATGTGACAACCGCGCAGGAAACAATTAAAGATTTCAGAGAGTTCAGATTTTGAGCGCCAAATTTGGATTGATCTGGCTCTCGTCACAACTTAGTGCTTGATCCTAACTTGAGAAATTCAAAGAAGCAAGAGTACGGAGTACACCCATAAGACGAGTGCTCGGCTTTGCTCAGGACACAACCACTCCATTTGCTCGATCGAGAGACCATCTCAGCCGTTGCTTATCTGGTAAAACATGATGTTATTGTGGCTGTGGTTTAGTTGCCTCCAATGTCGTATCAGATATTCAGATCAGCTTTAACTGCATGCCATTTGCCAAGAAGGCAGCTGTATCATTATCTGCGGAAAACATTTCTCTCTTCTGTCTTCTCTAGAGAGGAAGAAAGATATGAGAAGGTGCTGGGTATTTTACTGCCCCAGTTTCTTTTGTTGTTTAGCTTGCGCCTGTTCCTATCATCCACTTCTTGCCCATTTGGATACAAAACAAAATAAATAAAATGAAGCATCTTTTGTTACACTATAACCCTTTCCATTTTGTATTGCTGCATACGTAAAAGACATGATCTTTAAATTAACTGCAATTACCCTCAACAGCCACCAGCGGGGTTCAAAACTTTTTGTTGTCCTCAGTCGTCGCCTACAAATTAGGTACCAGATCTGAAGGTTAAAATCAAGAGTTATGATTCTTAATCGTGATCCAAAATAGGGGGGTTATTAATTATTGAAAACAGAAGAGGCGGTGTGTACATATAAATATTTGGATCGTGGTTATTAATCGCAAGCAATCTAGGTGTACATATAAATATTTCATGGTCGGCGACAAACATGGGACCCAGCTTAACTACCGCCAATTGACCTCCGAGAGGCCGCCACCGTGCCTCCCTCCCAGTATTGCCTTCGGTCAAATCTACGAGTCAAGCTCTGCTGTGTGCTGCCTACAGCATCCACCGGCCACAACCCTTTTCCTCTCTAGAGATGTGTCACGGCAGCGCCGGCCACCATGCATGTAGCGAGAGATGGCGAGGCATGATGCTGAGCAGCTCCAGCTTACGGTGGTTCATTTTCACGTCGCTAATCTCTACGTAGGTCTAATCTCTACCTGGAGAAACGTGGAAACAAAGAATGGTGATATGTAACAACTGGACTCATATGTGAATTTGGAAGAAACCGCTAACTGGACTCATATGTGAATTTGGAAGAAACCGCTAACAACGTGGAAACAAAGTACAAAAAAGAGCATTATACAATACATGAGACGACAACAGTACGACACAAGAATCAATCAATCAAGATTTGAGAAACCGCTAACAGATTGGAGAGAGAGCCCATAATCATGGTTTAGGCAACTTTGCAGCCTTTGAACTTGATGTCAGCCATCAGGCGTTTCATTTATTTCATATCAGCCATATCTTTAATATAAACTTCAGTGGATTCTCGATTTTCACATATTTCATATCAGCAATCTTGAACTTTAGTGAAATATTGGCAAGCGTGGCGGTAGTTGCTTATCTGGTAAAACATGATGCTGCGTTATGGTTGTGGGTTGGTTACCGCCAATATCACACTAGCTTAGTCATTGTCAAGCCAGAGCCAGCAGCTGTATATATACTTACCAAGCATTTCTCTGTTCTGTTTTCTCTTGTCTTCAAGAGAGAGGTGAAGAATGTATATATGAGAAGAGGTGCCGCCTGCAGCGTATTTAAGTGCCCCAGCTTTGTTAGTACTTAGTACCTCACAGAACTGTGATGATTTAGTTTGTCATTCGAAAGAGCTGAATGGTTAGTCTGATCAATCATACACTTCTCACCAGGTTTGTCAAAATTTTATTTTGACAAACAGAAGGCCTGCTGTCTTCACTAATAATGCCAAAAAGGCGAATGTGCCTCTAGCTAGTTGGTTAGGTGGCTCAACTAGTACTCCCCACCGGCTCAACTAGCCCTGCTATCTTCACTAGTCCCTAGTGGGAGCGAATTTCATGCTGGAGTTAAAAAACCCCCTCGACCAAAGCATTGGTCTAAGGTTCGGTCCAGGTCATTGGTCATGTTACATTGCAAGTTTGCTAGGCATGCTAAACACATGCATGAAACTCTGTCATGAGTATACTACTGCAAAAACTATTTTTTACTAATGAAATAGGCTTTTCGATAAAGTATTTTTTTATTCTGACCTCTACATGAGATTGTGCGCTTCGGCTCCACCATGGGCCATGGCGCCGCCCAGCTCCTGCGCGTGCCTGGGCTCTCTTACTGAAATCCAGGGCCGCTCTCTCCCGCATGTTCCCATCGCTTCTGTAATTCTGTTACCATATTGTTGGTAATGTTTGAGATTTTTGGCGTCATAATGCCACTTCGACGGACCTATACGAATAACTGTGCATTGATCGCCAGACTTGGATTCCGTCCTTTCTTCTGCATCCTTCTCGGGGACAACCGGAGAATATTCTGTCTTTTTATCTGTTGGTACCCCCTAACCATATTTTCATGGAAAGAACAAAGTCAGAAGCCTATGCATTCCCTCCAAATTTAGTTTATCTAAGAGCAACTCCGACAGGCTCTCTAACAGCCCCTATTCTATGTTTAGAGGTGAAGCAAACACACACACACACACACACACACACACACACACACACACACACACACACACACACACACTCCACCACACCTTCTACTAGCGCTCCCTATTTTGGGGAGGCCTCCAAATTTCCCCCTCAACTCTCCATTCCTAGGGATGTCTAGGGACGAGCCCTCAATTATAATTTAGAATTGAGGAGTATTGTTGAAGTTGGAGCAAATTTTAAAGACCCTAAAAAATAGAGGCTGCTCACATTTACCATTTGATGAAGATCCTTTTTTTTAAAGACTTGAGTGATGAAGATTCTATAGGATAATAGGAAAACATGAGTTTCATTCTTGTTCGTTGAATGAAAACGTGGAGGAAACATATTAACAACATGGATGAAGAACTGCTATGTCGAGTGCTTATTCAGTGTCCCAGCTAGGCTCACCAACGTATGCATGGCCAATGTTTCAACCTGGTGAATTATACTCGGTTGTTGGCACATCAAAATTGTAATCTGTTGCCTGCTTCAATCCACATCCAAGCAAATTGATTAAGCGAACAAAGCTGAACCATCAACAACTAGGACCTGCACAATGACCCAATGGACAGAAGCTTGCCGGCAGTCTGAAACTCCATATGGATCGGAGTGGGAAATGAACTAAATTTCCACCCTAATCTATCCAAATACAGACAAATTGGAGGGGATTAGTTCGTATGCAAACACGGATTTAGGGTGTCCCGGTTTGTTTGTCTTCTGAATCATAACTTAACAGCAACAGACTTAAATGTGTTTGTGATTGCCACAGTTTGGTCATCTCCAATATCTCACTGAATTGTCACAGCACCATCCAATCTAAGCTCGGAGGTGAAGTGCAGAGTATTTAAGCTGTTCTACCACCACCGGTGATGCACACATTTCACCCACTCTAGAAGGATGGATGCATGATTACTGAATCATTCAAATCTGCTCGACCAACTCTTTAATTTGCACAATGCTGGATTGCATGCTTTGTCTGCATTGTTGGCAGACATGCAGGGCGCATGGATTGTCTCACAAAAATTGTGATGCATGCATGGCTAGTAAATTTATTAAATGCAAAATGTTTAGTGTTCGGTATGCAATGGCTCTCTTTTGCGAGAAGATTGATATTGAGACGAATGCAAGGATGTCACTACCATTGAGTTTGACAATTATATTTGTGCATCTAGTGAGGAGAATTCCTTGCTACACACCCCTGCTGCCACAAACAGCAACTTTTTTTTTTGAAATAAACAAACAGCAACCTTCACATCGCGGCTTTCAGTTCACGATAGATCACACGCCGCTGCCCAGCTCCACCATGAGCTGCAGAGGCGTGAACGTTCTGTGCGTCCGTGGAAGTGGCTGTAGCGTCTCTGCAATAACAACGAAAGTAGGACTTCCCACTATCTTTGGACCAGTCATCACAAAGACATATTCTTTGTCTTTCACATGGGGAAACTTCTCCTTCAACTAACTATTACATGTAGGAATTTTTCAGCATACTTTATTGCCACATGTACAAACCAAGTCGTCACATATACACTATATTTTTCTTACTTGGGATAAAAACAAATTTCAGCTAAAATGTGGACCTTTGCCGGTGCATGGACACAAAAGGAAAAGGTTCAAGAATACTGTTTATTCTTGCTGCCAATTTCACCATATTATAGATAAAAAAACTATAAGCATAAGGGAAGGTCAGCTATCTGGTGCACGCCATCTTAGGAGTTGAAGTTTCTTCATCTTGCGAATGATCACATTAGCCGTCTGACGGTCGAGTCATCAGCCACAAAAGGGAGAAGTTCTCCTAGCGGCTATCATATTTTGTTCATCTCCAATATCCCACTGAATGGTTAGAAACCTACTGCCCATGCAAACTATTTTGGCAGATAAAGTATAGAATCCGGCTCATTACATCAACATGGTGCTGGATTCAGATGGGAGGTGCGTCTGTATTTAAGCAGTCTCAACAAACAACACATCCAGTTTCTCTGGCCTCATAACTCATAAGAATGGCATGCATGATTAATGAGTTATTCAAAACTTGATGTACCATCACCAACTTTTTGTGTGCTATCATGTAGCCTTTGCCTATTGCTGAATTTGACATGTATGCATCTTCAAATAAATTTCTAAATAGGGTACTTATAATTTCCTTTTTCTAACTGTTTGGTCACACACAACATATGTTGGAAACTATAATGATCTCATCACCGAATTAAGCCAACGAGCCAAAACATGATAGTCCAATAAGTACAAACCAACTAATAAATCCAAAGTAACAAATGCTAATCAATTTCTTCCAGTTGTTCATTGTCAATCTGCTGCCACATCATTGTTCTTGCTCCGTTTATGTTGAGATGGCATTGTCTGCGATATTGCACCATTGACAGATTTGTCATGATAAGAATAATGACAATACATTGTCTTATTCAGGCGATCTTGGCAGCAGTTGCTTTCCTGATGAATGGTGAACGCTGCCATTCATGGCTCGAACATAATTGGGATGTACTGTGCCTGAAATTATGTACGGTTGTTGTTGTTTGCTTCAGTGCCTCTATTCATATGAACTCCAATATTTTATATCCTTTTACTTGCATATAGTTTTCCACAGACAACATAAGTACACTAGAAGCACGTATTGTCATTGATCTTGTTTGTCTATCTCCAATATCCCACAAACCTAGTTGTCGATTTGAACCTATCAAACCATCATCTCTATGGAAGAATATGAGAACTGGAGTAATTAAGTGGTTTGATTAGTGAAATAGAGGTTTGATTCAGTTGAAGTCATTCGAACCAGCTGATCAGTTGCCATAAGCTGTTTGCCAGATGCTACATTTTAAGAGTTCATTTTGCATTGGTACACACTAGCCAACCCATCCATTAGTACAGGCTGCAAAAAGTTTGTCACAGGATCCCCCACAGTTGCGAGCATGCCACCCGACGCCCACCCCACCCCTCTCCCGCCGCCGCAGCGGCAGCCCGCCCCAGATCCGGCCGCGCATCCGCAGATCCTCCGCCGCAGCAGCCCCACTGAAGCCAGCACCCACCAGACCCAGCCTCCCAACGGCACGTCCGCCCAGATTAGCGAATGGGAGCGCTTCTTCTGTGCCTCCCCGCCACCGCCGCTGGTACACGGCCAACCACTGCCGGATGCGGTGGAGTTCGTCCTTGCCACGCCAGATCCGAGCCCCACTGCCAAGGATCCGGCCCCTAGCTACGCAGATGTGGTCCGATGCGGCGGGGTTACTCCACAACAACCTGCGCAGCGCCCGACTGCAGCCATTAATGCTCCTCAAGGTGTCAACCACAAGGTGCGTATTTACTGCGATGAGGAGCGGAGGAGGGATGCCAGGAGCCCAGGCGGCCGCGTGCCCCTGGGCAGAAGCAGGTCTGGATTGTGGCTGGAAGCCGCAAGAAGCAACCGAGGGGTGACACGCCAGCCCTCCAACGCCGCGGAGTTGACAACCGAGGAGACCTGCATTCATGGCGCCGCAGTGGCGCCACTTCAACGCGCTCACCCACTGCCAGGTCCAAGGAGGAATTCACCCGGGCCACGATAGGCCGTTGCTTCATCTGCTTGGCAAGGGACCACCGCGCCCCATCGTGTAGAGATCCAGTGCGCTACTTCTTCTGCCACCGCCCAGGGCACAAGGAGCGCCTCTGCCCAACCCGTCGCCGATAGCAAGCTGCGCCCGCCCCTCAAGCATGCCACACCAGAGCAACAACGCCTCGACCACCGCCACCACCACCTCCGCCTCCACCCCCACCTGCCGCCTCCCCCTACGCCTCTCCCGCCGCCTCCACCCCTACCCAGGGGTGGACCTCGCCCCATGGCGATTGGGGACCCCAACACGCGCCCGGAAGAGGAGACAATCTACATCCCGACCTCCTTTGAGCTGGAGCATGATGTGCGTGATTGGGAGAGCTGCACGCTGGTCCCTTGGGCCATGCACCTGCCGCGCGACGCCGACGCTCGCGACATCGAGGCGCTCCTGCTCTCCGGGCTCCGCCTGCAGAAGGGGGCCGTCTCCGTTACCCTGCACCAGCCTAAGCCGTACCTGATACGGTTCGAGAGGAGCTGCCGACTGCGCAGCGGCACATGGTCGCGGGCGCTTTCAGGGCCGCAACAGCCTTGACATCTGCCTGAGGCCTTGGTGCAGCCTCTCCAGCGCCCTTGGCATGAGGCTCTTCTTCCGTGTGCGATTCTGCCTTGGCGGGATCCCAGGCCACGCCTGGATGCCACAGGTTGTGGAAAGGGTCATCGGCAGCAAATGCGCCTTGCAGTGCATCAACACCGATCTGGTGCAGCCGGCGGACACGCGGCACATCGACCTGTGGGCATGGACGACGAACCCGAGCGACATCCCCAAGCGCGTCTGGCTCATCTTCACTCATAAGCCGTGCGACAAGTCCACGGTGCAGATCTTCGTCACGCAGGAGCCTCCGGAGCGCTGGCAGCAAGGAATCAGTTATGAAGTGTTCATTCACATGCCTGTCCTGGAGGATTACACGGCGGCCTCCTACAATCTGCACGGCGCGGTTCATGGGGACTTCAAGCCGGTGACCCGTACCTACGAGTAGGCACTATGGGTTGGTGGACGGAGCCCACCGGGCACGCGTTCATGCCACCCCATCAAGCTTCCCAAGCCGCCCAGGGAGCCGAAACAGCGAGATGCACATTGCGACGGCACGCGACAAGAAGGCGGCCGCGACGTCGGCCGAGACGCCGGACGCGAGCGCGACTGGAATGCGCGGCATGAGGAAGGGCGCGGCGATGGCCGCAACGAGCGGCGCAAGGAAGACCGCCGGCGCTAGGGGAGCGGCTCCTGCAAGGAGCTGGACTTCTCGTGGCCCCGCTGGTATGACGATGACGACGATAGCGACTATGACCATCCAGGCGACGGCTGCGAGGGCGGAAGCCACGGCAACATACGCGAGCGGGGGAGTTCCGTCGAGAACGAACCCACTCACCACGACGACGCAAGGCGGCCTACACTGGCAGCAGGCACAGAAATGATGAGATTGCTGCTCCGACGGCCGGTGCGCCGCGAGCGTACCCGCTCGCCGCGCAGGCGGGGTACGACCCCGGTCCACAAGGAGCAACCTGTGCTCAACAAGCCGCTGCCTCAGGACGACGCACTGAGGAACATTACCATGGAGGACCTCCATGATCTGTTCGCAACAAGGGCATCGACACTACAAAAGGAGATGCTTGACTTCATGAGCGCCAAGGTATGCGTGCAGCCCAATAATTCATCGTGAATTCAATCTCTGCAGGAACAGCAGATCCATCTGATGAGATCGGCTGAGGATTACATCGGCAAGATCTCCCGGCTTGCTGCGCGTCTTGGGCTGCAGACGGGCCGTGATCAGATGGGGCGGAATGCAGCCTGGTCTGGTCAGGCCGTGGTGCCGGTCCAATAGGCCTTCACCAGGATCTACACCACGCTGGGCCGGTTCGTAGAGACAGAAGGCCCGCCAACAATGGCGGATTGCGAGCAGACCCTGGAGCGTCTTGAGCTGGCGGGCCTCCAGAACAACATGCCGGGGGCCATGGTGCCCGATGTGCAAGGTGGAACGGCCTCTGCTCACTAGATCAACGACGTCGACATGGAAGATGCTGAGGCGGTGGAGCAAGGCGACGGCAACAACATCGCACGCCTGGCCGGCGCACACTCGTAGCCGGACGGGACCGGCGACAATCATGACCAGCCCAAGATCGATGACCTCTTCACCAGCCCAGAGAGGGCGATCCTCCACCAACCCCCAAGTCGACGTCCTCGCCAATGCCGAGCCTTCGACATGACGGCAGTCCGGCGCAGCTCTCGACTGGCCAAGAAGCCAGTGCTACTGTTGGTGACCAATCTGTACCGCAAGCTGGGGATCCCCATCGAGGACATCACGCCCATCGAGCAGTGCTATAGTAGTACATCGACACGATCGATGGGCCGCTGCCAGAGTACATCATCTGCCGCGCTCACATCATTCCTCGACCTTGACGATGAAACTGCCGATGCTATGACAGAGGCGCTCATACAGCAGGTGGGCGAAGGAGTTGACGATCTGCAGCAACAGGAGGCAGCACCGGCAGAGGCCGCTTGAGCTCACCTGAGCATCCACGAGCAACTCGTTTCTACCCATGTATCCTACGAACCAGACCTTGTGTGTTCAGAACTCCTGACGCCTGCGACCTGCTGGCTGCGACCTTCGAGCTAGACGTCCACGAATCCGCCCTGTTGGCTACGACCTTCGGGCATATGTACGCGATATTGACCATGCCCTGCCGGCTTCGACCCTCGGGCTAAACCTTCTAGCCGTTACGAGTAAACCCAATTGGCGATCTAATACTGCTGCACGACAACACGCCACTGACGGCCGGGCGCATGGATTGGGGCCAAATCCGACCAGCGTAACAACGGTTGCTAAATGATAGGAAACTTCAACGTCTTATGCTGGAATGTCAGGGGGCTAAACGCGCCTGCCCATTGCCTAGCAGTGCATGAAACCCTACGTGATACAACGTGCCACATCGTGTGTCTCCAAGAAACGAAACTGCAAAACATCGATGCGACTTTGGCACAATTTCATCGGTGCATACCGCCTCGATCAATTTGCTTACAAACCAGCCGCAGGCACCAAGGGGGGGATACTTATGCTCTGGAATGATTCTGTAGTCCAAATGCAAAATATCAAAATTGGCTCCTTTCGCTCTCGGCGCTAGTCACCGTCCGGCAATGCGGGTCCTCCTTCAACTTGACGACAGTCTACGGGCCTTCCAGGCGATCACTCAAGCCAACTTTCTTAAATCACATGAGAGCTATCAAACCACCAGACGACGAGAGCTGCTTATCATGGGGAACTTCAATTTAATTACTGAGCCAGAGACAAAAACAACACCAACCTCAACCACAGGCTCATGAGCAGGTTCCGTGCGGCTCTGAACTACTGCGGCCTCAAGGAGATTAACCTCCAGAATAGAAAATATACAGTGGAGTAATGAGCGCCTAGACATAGTCTTCTGCAACACGAAATGGGACATCAACTTTGGCGACAAAACACTACACGCGCTATCTTCTGACCACTCAGACCACTGCCCGCTGCTACTAGCTCAGCAATCTGGCCCACGCCGTGTCACACCTTTCAAGTTTGAAAACTTCTGGACATGCTTGCCAGGGTTCCAAGAATTGGTACGCGAGACCTGGACGGCCCCCACGCAAAATACTGAGCCGTTCACAGGCTAGGACATAAGTTGCACACCCTTGCCCATGTGCTGCGCACATGGAGCAGGACACACATCTCAGACATCTGATTCAAAACCAAGGTGGCAAAGCAAGTTATCCTCCTACTTGACATCGCCCAGGACAACAGACTGCTGTCAGATGCGAGGCTCGCTTACGTCAACGACTAAAGAAGCGCATACTAGGATGGGCGGTCATCGAAAGAGCACGCAGAAAGCAAAGCTCTCGAATTACATACATCAAAGAGGGAGATGCAAACACAAAATTCTTCCATCTCAAAGCAAATTCCAGGAGGCGGAAGAATTTCATCCAGAGGCTACAAAAACAGTCTGGCTGGGCAGTAACACATCAAGAGAAACATGATCTCATACTTGACCACTTCGGGGCCTCCATGAGTGCCCCAGAGCGCCAATCTCTAGACTTCAACTGGGCAGATCTTAATTTCCCAACTGTGGACCTCACAAACCTGGACGTCCCTTTCTCAGAATAAGAAATTCTACGCGTAATCACATTGCTGCCGCTAGATAAAGCCCCAGGCCCTGATGGCTACACAGGCCACTTCTTCAAAACTTGTTGGCACACGGTTAAACACGACATCATAGCCGCAATCAACTCCTTCCACGACCTCAGGTGCAACGACCTCAACCTCCTCAACTCGGCCCATATTGTGCTCATCCCAAAGAAAGAAGGAGCAGAACGCATCCAGGACTTCCGACCAATCAGTCTAATCCATGCCATTGCCAATAGCAAGCTCCTAGCGCTACGCCTGGCGCCTCACATGCACAGTCTGATCTCCCCTTGCCAAGCGCTGTTCATAAAGGGTAGGGCTATCCATGACAATTTTTTATATGTAAGGAACATAGCGAGGCGCTTCCATCAAAACAGAACGCCTGCTTTACTCATGAAGCTAGACATTTCAAAGGCTTTTGACTCAGTGCGGTTGGGATTACCTCTTCACGCTGCTGTGGAAAAGAGGCTTCCCGAGGCGATGGTGCGATTGGATGGCAGCTTCCCTTGCAACGTCAACTTCCCGAATCTTGATCAATGGTGTCCCCACAGAGCCAATCACAGCATGACCGAGGACTGCGGCAGGGCGATCCACTTTCAACCGCTGCTCTTCGTACTCGCGATTGACCCCCTCCAACAACTCATCTCCAAAGCGACTGATCGGGGACTACTAAACAGAGTTGGAGGGTGCGTCGCACGCTTCAGGGTGTCACTATATGCTGACGACGCGGCAATCCTTGTAAAACCAATGACTATGGACGTACAAAATCTAAAAAGGCTGCTACATTCTTTTGGGCAACGTCACGGGGCTGGTCACCAATCTCCAAAAAACGAGCGTCGCAACAATAAGTGTCAGGGCATAGACATTGACGAAGTCCTCGCTCATCTCCCAGTATCCCGAACAGGGTTCCCATTGCGCTACCTCGGTCTCCCACTATCAATCAAGCGTCTACGGAAGATTATCTTCCAGCCTATACTGGATAAAGAGGCAGGAAAACTCTCCTCATGGCAAGGAAGGCACCTCAATGTGGCCGGCAGAACGTGCCTCACCAAGACAGTGCTCACCGCACAAGTCATCTACCCATTTACCGTCCTTAAAGGAACCAAAGAGGTGCTGGAGGAAATCGACAAACTGAGAAAGCGCTTCCTGTGGGCTGGCACTGGCTCTTTGACAGGAGGCAATGCAAGGTTAACTGGACCAGATGCTGCTTGCCAAAGGAAAATGGGGGAATTGGAGTCCTCAACCTTGACAAATTCGCAAGGGCACTACGCCTCCGCTGGCTATGGCACGAATGGAGGTCCCCGGAAAAGGCGTGGGTTGGGACCCGCCGCCATGCGACGAAGCCGACCGCCTACTTTTTGCTGCTTGTACCACTATCTCTATTGGGGACGGTAAAACCACAAAATTCTGGCACTCAGGCTGGGTCAAAGGACGGCGGCCGAAAGACATCGCACCGACTCTCTTCAACGCCACCACAAACAAAAGAAGATCGGTGCATGAGGCGCTATCAGGGGACACTTGGGTTAAGGACGTTAATCTCACGGTAGGAGTTAACACTACCCACATTCGAGAATTCATAAACTTGTGGACGGCGATACGGCATACGCATCTACGGCTAGGTATACCGGACGAAATCAGGTGGAAGTTCACGCAGGACGGCAACTACACAACGGCCTCAGCATACAAGGCGCAATTCCTTGGATGCACCAAGCAACCACAGAACGTTAAGGTATGGCAGACCTGGGCACCACCAAAATGCAAATTCTTCGCATTGCTGATCCTGCAAAATAGAGTTTGGTCATCCGATCGACTGGCCAGGTGGGGCTGGACGCACTCCCCCACATGCGTGCTATGCAGAACAATGCTGGAAACGGCAAACCACCTACTGCAGGACTGCCGATTGACCAGGCGCATATGGCAGCAAATAGCTCATGGCTGGCGCAGCCAGGGCTACAACCAAGCCAATGGAGGCCCAGTGACAACCTAGCTAGCTGGTGGGCGAACATCACTAGCACAGAAGGAATCTGCCGTAGAGGCCTGCGAAGCCTCACCCTCCTCGTCGCGTGGGAGCTCTGGAAAGAACGCAATGTGAGAACTTTCAACCGACAGGAAACATCGACTATAGGCATGTTTGCCAAAATAAAAACGGAAGCTTCTACGTGGGTTGCGGCAGGAGCAAAACATTTAGCGAAACTTGTAGCACGAGTATAGCCCCCTTACTGTCTTACCGGTTAGCCGGCTGTAAAAAACATCTTCTATATCAATGAAATTGGCACAATCTCGTGCCAGTTCGTTCAAAAAAAAAAGCTTGTCACTGGCACATCGAAATCAGCTCAGCCATCACTACAGCAGAGGTTGTAAGTCTGGTGACTCAGCGAGGAAACGTATTGTCCACCTGCACATGTCTTGTCAGAAGCTGGTGTCCTCAAAGAACTTTTAGTTGCTCTTTTCTTTCCAAGTTATAGACTACGACAAAGAACAAAAAAGTCAGACAAGATTAATTCAGTAGTGCAAGCGAGCAAGTGCAAATATCTTGGATGCACCTTTTTTGGGGTTGGAGTTTCCTCGTCAACCCAGCCATAACATTTTATTCATCTTCATCTTCCAAATGTCACCCAGAACGGAAACCAGAACACATTATTGTGACTGACATAGTTTGTTCACCTCCAATGTCTCACTGAACTGCCAGGCTTCACCATGCAATCTAACGTCTGAGGTGCAAGATCGAGTATTTAAGCACTCTCATCAGTGATTCACATGTTTCCCATTTATCACCAGAATGGGATGCGTGATTACTAGGTCATTCGAATCCGCTAAGAAACTGTCACCATACTCTCTTTGGACGGTTCCGGATTTGTTTTTTTTTGAGAAACATTCAGAACGCATGTATTACCTCACAAAAAAAAGAACGCATGTATTACCTCACAAAATTGGGATGCATGGTCAGCAATCAATCATGAAATGCCAAATTTACGTGTTCAATTTGCATTGGCTCTCTTTCCTCACAATATCTATATGGTGACGATTGCAGGCTATTATCGATCGAATTTGACAGTGTCATATCTATGCATCTGGTGATAGTGATAGGATCCCATCCCATGCTGCATGGACTGATGTCCTTGTTGATTGCTTTGCCTACTGAAAGATGCAAAGCAACACTGTCAGCAAGCTTCGCCTTTTTCAGGAGGATGTTGAGTTGCTAGGCGAGATGGCCGTGGCCTTCACATACGGAACGCTTGTATTACCTCACAAAATTGGGATGCATGGCCTGTAAATCATTAAATGTGGCATTTATCGTGGCGATTGCAGGGCTTTCAGGGACTATCATGCATCGAGTTTGACAGTATCTCATATATCTGCATCTAGTGAGCACTGAGGAGGATCCCGAACTGCACAGGCTATCGTAGTCAGTATCATATATATTAGTCTGAAACAAGCTTCTCCCGATTCAGACGGATCTTCAGTTTCTAGGCGATGTGGACCTCACATGTCCATTAGCTAGGAGGTAAGCGGCGGTGGTCTGATGAAGCTCTAAATTAACTTTTGGTAGGAGCCTTTCAGGTCTGAGGCTGCAGTTTTTATTACTAGGTTTGAATTGTAGCTCTAAGAGATACACAAACTAATTGCTTTTTTAGTTGTACAAAAACTCATACTCTGAGTAAAACTAAGTTTTTAGCCCTCGTTTGCTGGTCGCCAAAGACGAGAGCTTCGCCTTTGGAAGTGCCAGTAGCGTAGGGCGACCGCGCCACCCGAGCCCCTCTAAATTAGTTGACGGCTTTGATAACTCGACGATGAATATTAAGGAAAGGAGGGCGCCGGACAACTTCAGCAAGAGCAATTCTCGGTTAGCTCTTCTTTCACTTGATTTTGATCGACGCGATGAAGAGTTGCTACCTCGGGGTGTCGACTTAGCTATTTGCCGAAAATAAGTACAGCCTTCTACCCATTATATCGACGATTAGGTAGAGCTCTTACGGGGGCAAGGTTACCTGGATACAACCGTTCCGCAATAGAACATGGCACTAATGTATCCCCTAAGCTCCCAGCACCTTTTGATTAATACCGAAATCATAACATTTTCATTTCTATATAATAATTTTAGATTGCTCTACCAGGCCAGAGTCGTAAGTGTTGACTCATGCGAGTCACTCCTTCTCCGCCATATATTTTAGCCACACTAGCTTTGCAACAATTCTGGATCCTGGATTCAGGGTAGTCCTTTGATCTGCACAAGTCTTGTCAGAAGATGCTGTCTTCAAAGCACTTTCAGTTGCTATTTTGTTGACAAGTTTAGCCTACAACAAAGAACAACAAGAGTGAGACAAGATCAATTACAGTAGCAATATAATAGCAAGCAAGTGCAGCCATCTTGCATGCACCTACTTTGGGGTTGGAGTTTCATCTTCCTCCCAGTCGTGACATTTTATCCATCTTCATCTTTAATATCACCCAGAACAGCGGGAAGGCCACACCGTTTTGGTTGCCATTGTTTGTTCATCTCCAATATCTCACTGAATTGTTAGGCGCTGCACCTTGCAATCTAAGGTCTGAGGTGCAAGAGTATTTAAGCACTCTCCTCACTGATGCACACGTTTCCCCTTTATCACAGGAATGTGATGCATGGTTACCATGTCATTCAAATCCACTGAGCAACTGTAGAAACGCTTTGCGCGGCGCGCGGGATTATTATTTTTTCGATAAACATGCAGAACGCATGTATTACCTCACAAAATTAGGATGCATGCGAGTAATAAATCAGGAAATGCCAAAGTGTTCAGTTGCATTGGCTCTTTCCTAACAATATTTATGCGGTGGTATTATATATCGATCCAATTTGACCATATCATATATATCTGCATTTGGTGAGAGCGAGAGGATCTCAATCTCATCCGATGCTGCGCAGCCTGTCAATCTTGCTTGCTTTGCCTACTGAAAGATACAAAGCAACACTGTCAGTAAGCTTCGCCTGATTCAGACGGGTGTTCGGTTGCTAGCCGAGATGGCCATGGCCTTCACATGTCACGATCGGGCCTCGCTCGCGTGCGTCGCGCCGCACACGCCCTGCCAGCCCGGCGCATGCTCGCGCGGCCTCGCCTCCACACCGGGCCGTGGCATGGAAAGACAACTCCTGGACGCCGTGCGCCTGCGTCTGGGGCAGCAGCGCCACGCGACGCTCATGGGCGGCGTCGCCTCGATC